>NW_010584774.1:856937-878129 GCF_000705375.1 Tinamus guttatus | reverse complement strand
CCTGTGTTGGGACTGTTAGTGATGATTCTGACATTGTTACACTTGAAACTCCAAAAGTTGAAGAAACTCAAACTCAGGAGGAAGCTCCAGCTCATGATGAAGAAGCTCAAAACTCAGAGAATTTTAACATGGGTTCCTCCTCTAGCAGCCAGTATGCATTCTCTCAACCAGAAACTGGTAAGAACAGTAAATTCCTAAGCAGCCAGGTGCAAAAATGTCACCAGAAGAAAACAGTCTTTGCTCAGGGAGGCTTCTTTATTTGGAGAAGCGAAAAAGAAATCCTCTTTCTGGGTACATGTCCAAATACTTGCAGTTTCTAGGACAACTCTGTCCTGACTTTCAGATTTTGTCCCAGTATATGTCTGTAACATTTTTCAGGATTAGCAAACTTGAAAGCATTCCTCCCCCATGAACTATTCCCTATTTCAAAGACAGAGTAAATTTCTAGCATGTTTTGGAGAACTAAAATAACTTCTAGTTCACAGAAAAATTATAGCCTTTTTCTTGGCCGCTTTGAGGGCTTTTGGAAGGTTGACATGGATGACTAGGTACTGGGATAGAATGGTTTTTTGGGCCCCTGAAGAATAGCACCTGCGTGACTGCTACAAATAAACACTTTTTGCTTACCTATGTAGAATATATTTTTTATGATCTTTCCAACATTTAACAGTACAGCAATGCAAGTTATTCAAGAGGAGGGATAGGAAACTTTGGCCAATTACCAAATTATTATTGTGTTAGTCTGCTCTCGTCCTCCTTTTTAATTCCATCTGACTTTAATCTCTTTCACAGAACTTGTAGTACCTTTAAGCTTTTCATTATTTTTTTTTTGTTTTATTTTTAACTGATCTTTTTATCTCAGAAAGGGGATTAGGCATCTTCAGAGGTTTGTATATAACTGCAGTGTCCATTGGAATAAAAAATTGACATCTTAGCACTCAGTTATGAACAGTAATTATTAGTGATGGAACTGTCATCTTTAAACCTTATAGGTGATTTGACTTGGTTTTAATTTAAAATGTAGTTTGATTTAATCTAAAATGTAGTTTCTTTTAGGGAAATATTCTAAAAATATGTTCTTTTTTCTTCCTGTTTTATATACAAAAGTCAGTTGGCTGGAGAAGCTGAGGAAGATTCCTGGTTGTGTAAGGGGATGGGGCAATGAGGTGAAAGAGCATGTGTCTCACAGTCTTCCTTTCCAAGGTGGTGTGATTAAATGTGATCAGCTTGTGTAAAGCTGATTGCTTATGGCTTGCATGGAGTGTTGTTAAAATTATCAGCACCGACTTGACTTGAGCTTTAAAACAGTGATATTCCAAACAGATGCAGAAAGCCAGACTTTACTTGGGAATTTGGCTAAGCTGTCATTCTGTTTTGTTTGCTTTTGAGAAGTGTTAAGTTTATATGTTTATTTGGAATGAGCAAAAGTAGTTTTTAAATACATTTTAAGACTTATGCTTGAGCATTTAAATGAAGAGTATTTGTTGTGTTCCAAATATGTGTGTGGCTGGCAAGAAGAATTTATTCCTTTTTATTTCTTAAGCTGACTGCAGATTTTTTAAGCTGATTTCAGCCTGATCTTCAAGACGGTGCATTTGATTGACCAAATATTGGAGAAAAACAAAAAGATTCTTGAGTACTTTTGTATTTGTTTCAAGTACCGAAGTTTTAGCAGTCAAATATTCATGGCATCTTTTTGCTACTGGAAGTGCTTGTCATCCATTAAGTTTTTGTTGAATTTTCTGTTATGTGGGGAAAAAGATAAACTTCAAATTTTTAATGTAGTAGTAGATACTAAAATGTCTGCAAGGACAGACTTTTTGCTACGAATGTTCTGGCAAACCCTCTTTATGCAAGTGCAGGCTGTCTCACCCATGCAAGCAGAAATGTTCTAATGCTGCTTCATGAAAGAAATAAGTTAGCTAGGAAAAGTACTCATATACTGAAATAAACTTCACCTACTCTTGAAATGTCTGTACAGAAATGACAAAGAAAAATCCATATCCATAGTTGACACTTTTATCAACTAGTTTCTACCCTGTATAATCAGAGTAGAAGCTAATATTTTGGACTGCTCCTGCAGTAATGCTGTTTCATTTGTACTCCTTTTCATTCTGTGACTGTTACAGTACATCTTTGTACTGAATTCTTTTATCTACTTATATGTACCCCTGCCAGAAAGAGTAATGTTGTTGGCAATTTTGCCAGTTAAGTGCTTTTCAGTTGTTGTGAGTGTCTTAAGTTTTTTCTGCTTTCTCTCTAAGTGCTTTTTTTCCCCCAATATTTTGTTCTTTGGTATATGCTAAAGAATTTCCCATTTGTTCAGGAGCAGCTTGTTCCTTAGCTGCTTTTGTGTTCCATATGTGTAAGCTTCTTTGGTTATTGAAACAATCTTGGAAAAAATAAATAAGCAAAAATGACATCCGTCTCATTAAATTCTTCCTATCTAATTAAATCCTTTGTATGTCTAACCTCTGCATTCTGGTAAGAATCTCTCTCACATGACAGTAATTTGTCTGTCTTCTCCAGGATCAGGGAAGGTTGCATCTGCTTAAATGGCTTGTTCTAAAATAGTGTCCTTTTCTGTCAGGCTATATAAATGCATTTAGGAATCTGCACGTCATGTAAGTTGTGTTAAGTGACTTGTTTTTATTGCAATGTCTGCTTGGTCAGCCTTTTTTGACTAAAAATGTTTTTTTTTCTGGTAAGGAGGAAAATGTCTTTTGCTGTCTAACATGTTACTTGTCCATGGAAGTCAGAAATTAGACATATTAGTATTCTAGATACCACTTGGTAATCTCTTTGTGTGGTTGCTGTAATCAGCCCTGGTAAGTTGGAGTCTATTTTTGATGAAGAATGGTAAATGGTAATGCTTTTTGTAGCTTATGGCTAGCATTGCTTGGTGTTCTTGTATATTCAGTGATGTGTGCATGGCTTTGCTTAAACAGATGGTTTTTGCTTGTGAACTGTTCATAGCCAGTAACTATATTTTTAAATCTGAATGGTGATTTTTTTTTTTTTTGGATATGAGAATGAATATTTCTTGAAGGGGTGTTAGCATCGTGTAATTGCAGGCATCAAATTTAGAACCTTACTTTCCTAAGCAGGAAGACTTGGTCGTGTGGAGGCTTCATTGACCCCATTGTATCTGTTTCAGGCATGCGAGTTAGGTACCTGAACACAGGTATTTGAAAGCTTCCTATTCATTCTGCTGCCCCTCCCTGGTAGTTACTGTATACTTGAAAGTGATTCTTTAAGAGGAAAACTATTAAATAATCAGTGCTTATATGCAGGATCATATCAATTTATTTAGAGTATGATGCAACAAATATTTCTGCTTCATACCACTAACAGCAAGGAGTAAGCACAGCCCCGTTGTTTTCCCTGTCAGAATTTACGACTTCTGGCTCATAGGGTTGTGTAGTGTACAAATAGTATTGGTAGTGTGATTTTTACAAAAATGAGCAGAGGTTTATATGTATATATAAAATATATACTTTTTTTTCTGATCTTGGTTGATCTAATCTTCAAAAACATCTGTGAGACAATAAATGCTCTTTGGATCTAGAATGCTAGGCAAGCGTATCAGAGGTATGTGGTTCAAAATGGCTTCTGAATAGTAACTATTTAAAGGTGCGCAATAAGCGCGTTGAAATACATTTGTAATGCAAAGCTTTATTAAGCTGCACTGTAGTATCCATATTAATGGAGCTTTAGTGGAATTTTTGTCTACAGTTAATGTAGAATGAAATGGTTAGAATGACATTGTAATAAAACAATGTCTGCAGCTTTGTACATTTTGCTTTAGTGACTTGCTCTTTTGAAATAGTTCTGTTTCAATACTGATAAGAGAAGGAAAACAGTTCTTAAAAAATCTACTTTACAAGACAGTAGATGTGAATGATATAAGAACTATTTTCTTAATTTTTTTCTAATGCGTGAATTATAAGGCATGGACAACTGTCGTGCGGCTTTTCTTTTTTTCTTTTTTTTTTTTTTTTTCTTTTTTTCTTTTTTTTTTTTCACTAGATTATCCGTCTCTTCCCTTAGCTGGATTTTGACAAAACAAGAGATCAAACATTCTGCACTGAAATAGAAAAATCCATGTGATAGTTTATGCTGAGTACTATGTGATGTTTTCAAAGACAAATGCCAAATACATTTTGCCTAAGTACAATGCATTTTTATACTTGATTTAAATAAAACTTAAAAACGGCAATTAATGCATTTTAAGGCATGTTCTCTGTCCATTTTCAGTTTTTTCATCCCAGGCTAGCAACGATGAGTCAAGTAGCGATGACACCAGCGCCCAGTGCAGCCCTGCTGTCCGCAGGCGTCGGGCGAAGAAGAGGCCGATCTCCAGCTCCGAGTCCGAGGAGGGGCCGTCCGCTGAGCCGGCGTCTGAACCGCCCTGCGAAGAGCAGCCCAAGCGCCAGTTCAGTAGTGGCCTCAACAGATGCATCATCCTGGCCTTGGTGATTGCCATCAGCATGGGCTTTGGACACTTCTATGGTGAGTTGATAGGAAATGAAATACATAGAGCTGAGAGCTTTTGTACTTAACGAATACTATTTTATTTGTATTCTGAGTTTTGTTATTCTCTGCCAACAATACCAACCTAAAAACAAGAAAAAGCAACATCTAGAGTATGGATGATGAAGCAGGGCCCTTCAGCACTGCAACTGCATTTAATGTACGCTACAGTAACTAAAAATAAACTTTTATATGTTTGTTCTTCCAGTTACAAATTCCACGTTCTTCTGATAGTGCAGGGTTTATACTTTGTCATTTTTTTCCTTTTGAAATAAATGTGTGATAGTGCTGTCGTTCCTAAGGGGACTGAGTGCCATTTCAGGCTTTTGTTCCATACGTACTCAACTAGTAAATAAAAGGGAGAGGCATAATTTTACACTAGTTCATAATATCAGTGCTTCTTTCTCTATGCTGGAAAATAAAAACATGACGTAGTTGTCCTTCTGATTCCAGAGTGCCTCAGTGAATCGAAGATAGCAGTAATTTCTCTGTGTTCTTGGAGTATGTCCTAAAGTTGATTCTCTTCTGTTATGTTTCAAGCCTGCATTTATGCAGATTGCATTAGCTACATTTAACAAAATAGCAGCACTCAGTACTGATCTAAATCTGATTAGTTCTGATTCTATAAATCATACTGTAAGTGATAAAATGATAGAGCCTTTGTTTTTCAGGTCCTCGTGAGTATGTTAGTCTTGTGCGAAAACCTATCTCAGTAAATAGACTGATTCCATATGAGACCGGAAATACAATTTTAATTGGGCTTGATTTTTTTTTTTTATTATTTTTTTTCTCATTTGTAGAAGTCTGTACATTTTGATATTTGTTTTGGAGGACATATAGTAATTTTCACTTGAACATGTTTTTTTTTTTTTTTTTCTGTTCTTAGGTAAACCGGAAGGTAAGAGTCATGAGTTACTGTGAATGCTGGGCTTGCATTCAGATTAAATTGTGTGCATGTCTGTACAATTGTGTGTGTGTGTGTACACTTATGTGATAAAGAAAATAATCAGCTCTTAACAGGAATACAAGTGACTAGTAGAGTCATGTAAAATACCTTTTATTTAGCACTAACTTTTACTAGCTGGCAGTTGCAGCTAGTAATAGTTGGTGGAAAAAAAAACTGATAGTGTGTTGGCATGCTGGAAGAAGAGGAGTAGAATGACTACCCTGATCTTTGATAGTGTTTTGCTGTGGTATCTTGAGGAAGTGTTTTCATTTCTGGTTATTGCTTATTGTTGAGATTAATGGTAAAACTCTCCTTTGTAAGAACTTTGAGATGTATGGATGAGAAATACACTTTGTAAATGTATTAAGGCCCCATCCTTGTTAAGGGATTGCCTTCTGCTTGTTCATTCATTGAATCTTTATTTCTCGATTAAAAATTCTCACCACTGATATTTTTTTCTCTCAGCAAAAGGAGACAATTTCAGGTGGTTTCAGCTTATGCTTCTTCAAGTGGAAGTTCTTCACAATTATGTGTTAATGTTTCAGCTTCTTTGATGATTCAGCCTGGAAAAATTGTGTTCCACAACATTCTTTTAATGCTAGGCTAATTATTGTTGAAGAGGATTTGAAAGGGTTACTTTTTAGGAAATTCCACTTTGGTCAGAAGCAGGACAGCTCTTCTTTAAAGGGGTCCTAGAATTCTGGATAAGACTTTAAACATAAAATGGAATAAGAAGATTGCAAGTTCACACTTGACAATGCACTATGTAGAACTTGGGACAGAACAGAAATACCTCTGCATAATAATATTCATTCATTTTCCTTTTAATATTAACCACTCCCCCCAATGCATACATTTAACTCTTCATATGTTGCATTGAATTGGAAAGAAACAGCTAAAAATTGTTCTTGCCATCTGCTATAGAAACAAGAGAATCTTAAAAGTAAAAAACTGACAACTGTGTCACAGTTTGAACTTTAAAAATCATGTACAACCACAGGTAGGGCAGTACTGATGAAGAAGTAAATTTTAGGGGCTAGTACAGTGAAGATAATTTTCAGGAAGAAAAAACAACAAACAAAAAAGCATGCTCAGCATCTATCTGATAATTGGAAGATAGGATCTTTGCTGAATTATTCAACTGTAACAGTGATAAGACTGGGCCTGCAAATACTTGCTGCTTTGCAAGCAGTGGTTAAGAACTGTGTTTCTCCATGAAAGTTTAAGTACTGTGCTGATATCTTCTTCTTTGTGTAACTTATTTAACACTGAATGCTGTAGTTCCAAAGTGGTTAATGCTTCGATTAATGCTCTCCTCTTTTATCCTGGTTGACTTGCATGTTACTAAATAATTACAAAAGAAAATCACACGCATTCCTTCCTGCACAACTTTTCCTTGAGTTATATCTAACTTAATTCTGTATAGTGTTCAAAAACTTCTTGCTTTTGGTTTCACCAAGTAAAACACAGTGGAATGGAGAATTTGGGATCTATTTGAGAAATTGAAATACACACATTCAGTATATAAACAACTTCTATAATTTTTACCGTGTTAAACTGTCCTTACTAAGTACGTGACAGAAATTCCAGGGTAAGAATGTTGCTCTGTTTGCAGAGAAAATGAAGATGATGTTTAGGCTGGTCTTTTCCTCTCTCTTAACTGTGCTGAGTCAGACTGTCACAAGAAGTTTTATTTTTGTAGGTACAATACAGATCCAGAAACGTCAGCAGCTGGTAACAAAGACACGTGAATTAAAAGATATGAAAGATGACCTTTACCAGTGCCAACAAGAGCAAGGAGATAAAGCACATCACAAAGTTGGGGTAGGTATGAGTTTAGCTCTAAGTCATGTAGTTATTCTCATGTCCTTGTGGAGTTTATATGCAGTTGAATTAGTTTATCACGCAAACACATTACACACATTTCTTTAAATTTTTGAGAATGTCACTTTTGTTCCCCACCAAACTCTTGATGAAATTTTTGTAATTTGATCAAATGTTGAAATGTGATATGAAACAGCTGTCACTGAGGTCAGCAGGCAGTGAT
Source organism: Tinamus guttatus (assembly GCF_000705375.1). The sequence goes on along the minus strand of NW_010584774.1, from coordinate 870,603 downwards.
ACATAGCTTGGGTTCTGAGAGTCAAGATACTGATGGCTCAAAAATAGTATATATACTAGCAATTTCACTGTTTTTATGTATTTTAAGAAAACAGTGAAATACAGATGTTTTGTTTCATGCCTTTTGAAAAAAAAATGCCCCCCTTTTTTCTCCCTTTTTTTCCTCATAAGGCTTTCTGTATGTTTAATCTAATTTAGATTTCCTTGTTATGACTCTTTTGATTAGGAACTGCAGCATATATGTAGGATATTTTTAGGATTAGTTCTTTAGAAACGCTTTAAAAAGGGCTCAAAATAGCAGAAGAATTGGACACTGTCTTGTTGAAAGAAGAGAGAGCAGTAACAACTAAGCTGACTCACTTCCTTCATTGAATGGCTCTGAAGTTACTGATTTTGTTATTTTGAGATTCAAAATAATAGTTGTGTATATGGTTACATGTTAAGTAACCAGCTAAACCAGAACTTGGGTGATCTGCTTATTCAATTTTTCTGAGCATATGCAGCGCATGCTCTATGATCCTCTGTGTCTGCATATATGAAACAGTCTGGTAATTGTCCAGGAGTTATCTGGGAAGACTGTCTTTCCATATGACATAGTGTTAGGGTTTCCTCAGTGAAGACTGTTGAAATAGACCCATGCTAATAACAATCTATTACATATTGAACCTATAAGCTTTAGGAATTAGCTTCCTAAACTTTCAAAAATTTATTCATTTTTCAAATATTCAGTAGTGTGTCTTTTATTTTGTCCTCTCTAGATAATTCATAGATAAGATTGAAGAATGCTTTGTTAGGGGGGTCTTATGTTTTTAGCACTTTATGTTGCTGACAGCAATATTTACACATAATCGACTATGTTTCAGAGTTTGTTAAGGATGCCAAGAGGTCGAGGAAATCCTGTTCTATTATAGTTACACATTTCTCAACAATAAATGTGGTTCAAAACCAGCTCCTGAATTTCTGCCTCAGTTGCTTTTTAATGTCCTTCTTTCTGTTTGTGTGGCTGGGTCTGGTAAACCCAAATTGCTGACTCAAGGCAATAGCAAACAGAAACTCTTTTTTTCATTTCTCTTTAGGCTGGATGCATTCAGGTATCTAGTTTACTATCGCAGAGCAAGTTAAATCAATACAAACAAGGGGTGATAATCTTCTAGCTGGAAATGGGAACTTCTCACATTGCTTTTGTTGCCAAGGAATTGTTTGTGTGTATGTATTTGAGATAAACAGTCTCTATCTTTTCATCTCGCTGTAGCATGTGCCACTGCATCCATCTAGATAAAAGTAACAATATTAACAATAATATTTTTGCTCATTTTCTTTCTGTTTGTATTAGTCCCTAAAAGGAGATCTTGCCATATGTTTGACCTCTACTGCGGTGGAGGATAAGTCTTCTGAATCTCAGAAAAAAAGTCTTGCTGCAGAAAATCAGCACTTAAGAGAATCTCTAGAGAAGGAAGAAAAAGCTTTGGCCTCACTTCAGGAAGAATTAAGGAAACTAAGACAACAAATCAGGAACTTAGAAGATAAAGGTACTAGCACAGAGTCAATTGTCATGGAAAATCAGAAACTAAGGGAACATTTGGAAGAGGAAAAGCAAAAAAACTATAACTTTCTTAGGCAAAAAGAAACACTCTTTGCAGAAGCACAAATGTTAAGGAGAGAACTGGACAGAGAACGTCATGTTACAGAAGCATTAAAAAAAGAACTGGAACAGTTAAGTTCTCATCAAACACCTGGCAGTGCTAATGATGATGATCTACTAAGAGAAAATGAAGAAATAGAAACTTTGAGAGAAAGACTGGTGGAACTGGAAAAAAAATTAAACTTTGAGCAACAACGGTCTGACTTATGGGAGAAGCTGTATGTTGAAGCAAAAGATCAAACTGAAAACCAGGAAATGAGTGGGAAAGGACAAAAGAAAGGTGCTAGAGGGCAAAGTAGGAATAAAAAGAAATCAAAAGAATCATTTTTTGGTTCGGTTAAAGAAACTTTTGATGCTATGAAAAATTCTACAAAAGAGTTTGTAAGACACCATAAAGAAAAGATTAAGCAGGCTAAAGAAGCGGTGAAAGAAAACCTGAAAAAATTCTCCGATTCTGTAAAGTCTACATTCAGACACTTCAAAGATACCACAAAAAACATCTTTGATGAAAAGGAGAAGAAATCAAATGATAAAAGATACGAGGCAAACAAGAAAGCTAAAACTGTTTATCGAGAACACAACTCTCATGAGAATCTGAAGCACATGCACTATCGAGGACCCAGCATGCCAAAAGAATTCAAAGACGTAAGAAAGCATCAGTTCACACCATTTGAAAAAGATGCAAATTCACAGAAATGTTTCAATGACCCCATGTGTAATAGGAAACACCAGTTTTCCCTAAAGGGCTGCTCCGGTATTTTTGAATGTGCTCATCAAGAATTCATTGGTCTCTTTAACAGAGTATCGGATCCTATCAGAGTGGATGAATTCAACCGGCTAATGAAAAAGTATTTGCAACAAGTTGTAGATAACTTCCATCACTGGAGAGAACTAGAAAATTTCATCAGTAAGTTTTTCCATAATGGGTTCTTTATACATGACCAGATGCTGTTCACTGACTTTGTTAATGATATCAAGGATTATCTGGAAGATATGAAGGAATATCAAACTAGTAATGAAAACGTGTTTGAAGATTTGGACAAATACATCTACAGATACTACTTTCACTATGATAATTCACCCCAATATGGACCCAGGTTTGTTTCCATGTTTCCTGAACTGTTAACAAAATGAAGTAATCTTTGTAAGGACAATTAGCCACCTCGTTTTAGTAGGTGGTCTTCTGGCTTCTGAGACAGATTTTTTTTGGGAGGAGGTGGGGAGGATGTTAGATTGGGCCATGTACTATGGATTCACTCAACGTAGCACAGTCTAGTATTTTCACTGAAGCCTTTAGAGAAGCATGTAGCTGCATCTAGCACTACTTACTCTTGACTCAAGAATTTAATAATTTTTAATTCCATCTGGTAGAAACATTAACTGTTAAGACTTTTCTGTTGTCCTTCCTTAAATGGGAGGGTGTTCATATATGTCTGAAGTGATCTCAAGTGCTGCCCTGGCAGAAAGCTTCCCTGCTGGCTCTGCAGAAGTTTCAGTACTCTGGGGTAGTTTAGTACGATGCTGAATAGAGCAGAGTTGCTCACATGGCACTCCTGATCCAAACCCTGACTAAATTTTGTTGAGACTTTACACAAAAAAAAGACCTTGACATTAATTGTTTCCCACCTTGCTACATGGCTTCCTGTATTCCATGCTATTCTCCAGGCTCCTGGGGAGCAATTGCTGAATGCTGTCTGGCTGGCCCAAAAAAACTAGACATAATGGACTGTTTCTACTGCATAGACATAGGTGAAAGAAAAATTAAGCAAATGGCCTCAATGCAGTGTGTGGAATTTATGCTTTCTGTAACAATTAATTTGTACATTTTATGTGATCTTAAATGCCACTATTACTACAAAATTGATTACTCATTCTCTTGTGTTAATGGTTATGCTGATCATGCAAAAAAATGTAGTGCTCTTTCTGATGAAAGGTTCAGCACTGAGGATGATACTTCTATCGGTACTAAAAAGGAGCATTTTCTAACCTGTAGTTTAAATATATGTGATAATGTCATAGGAGATAGTTTTATAGTTCAAGTACCTCTTGCCATTTGACAATGGACTTCAATTTTTGGTTGATTAATATATTTATTTTTGGAAAACTCATTCAGTTTGCAGTATGAGGATTTTGTTTCTTTTAATGTATTAAATTAAGGATAATAGCCTTACCTCCATTTAGCAGAAGCCTATTTATAATCCTACTCTAAGAGCACAGTATTATGTCCTACTAGATTTCTTTCCATCAGAAGCTACAACAGGTGAGCAACAGTGTTTCGTTGTCACTGGTCTTGTCTTTATAGTAAAATTCTGATTGTAGTTATATACGTGGACCACCCCCAGCCCCGGCCAAAGTACCTGTTTGTGAACTGTGTTTTTGTGAGTTTATAGGAAGTTTTCATTATTTTCTAGAGCAAAATGGAATGGAATAACTAAAACAAAATATAGATTCAGACTTCTTCTCAAGTGTCATGGTAGGGATATTCACCTGGCTTTATTAATTATAAAACTTTAGGCAACCAACTGCAGAGCACTTCAATTTTTAGAAACAGGGAAATACTTTTAAATGCACTTAATGATGTTTTAAAAAAATGAAAATATAATTTGCTTTAATAAGAAACAACTATTTCCAGTACTGATTGAATTTTTCTTTTCAGCCATCCTCGTTCTATTAAAAGCTGTTCTTGACAATGTAATTTTGTTTCAAAATGCTTTTAGAGAGGTGTTTTCTTAAGAGTAGTAATAAGCTTTTGTTTACTCCTTGCAGTCGACCTAAAAGGCCTTCTTTTACACAAACTGAAAATTCCAGACATGAAAAACAAGCTCAGAAGTACCACCATCGTAATAAAAGAGAAGGTAAATGGTATAAACATGGTCGCAGTAATGGAAGATACATGGCAAATCTTGAAATAGAATTGGGGCAATTACCCTTTGATCCAAAATACTAAGTAATTTATGTATGCTAAAAATAAGATTAAAATGAGTTATTCACATCCTCTCTACAAACTAATTGTTCTTCAACAAAGCAGCAAGATGCAAATTTTTACTCTAAATGATTTGACTTCTACATCGCTGTTACGAGGCAGCAGTCACGCTTTCTAATGTGCATATTCTGTACTGTTGCTTTAACTGTTCTTGGGAAGTGATGATAGTTTGGGTGCCAGCAGCATCGTTACAGAAACTCGGCATGCAATGACTTGTGTATGAAAAATACGCTTAATTGCATTCCATTAGCGTAGCTCAGGCTTGAGTCATGCATAATAGACCCATAATTAACTCCAGTGTTTGATATACTAACTTCATCTCATCCTTCAAAAAAATAGGACGTTATGGTAATGTATTTTGTTAGTGTCTTGTAATCTTATACTTGTTTCTTGTCTTCTGGGGAGTCAAGAGCCTGTTGAATTGTGAAAAATTTGCTGTGCTGCACTCTAATCAGCTTGCTGATTTAAGCACTTGAAATGTCTTGCATATCTGCATATTGTGGAAGAAAAATAAAGAGACAGTGTGGGTAAAAGTCTTTATTTATAAAACAAATCTAGCATAGCTGCACAGTCATATAGAAATGGTATAGTCTGGACTATTTCTACAGTAAGAAATTGGACATGTGATTCCTTTGGTCTTGAGGATGTTCCCCAGCAGTGTGTTTCTAGGTCCCCCTTCACCCTGTTGCCCCTGAAACTGCCTTCAGGAAGAGGTTTAGATCTTTTAAAACTGTCAATAACTGCCTAGGCAGACTTCACCATTTTACTTACCCAGTTTCAAACTCATTACACTTTCTTTTTCGTAGTATAAGAACTTCTAAGCGTAGTACAAATATGTAAAACTGCTTTCATTAGGTCTTAAGTCTAGAAACTGATCTTCAGGCATGATTCATTTCAGCTTTTCTTCTGTAGACATAGATGTGGCTTCCAATTCGTCCTTGAGGTACATGAGTATGAAAGACAGTGGCAGATTTCTCATAGCCCTTTAAAGTTAGAAATGATGATATTTCCTGTAAATGAACATACATGAGTTTGCAAAGTCCAAAAACTGTATCTGGAAGTATCAAAAGTGTGTTTCAAAGTCTTCTTGAAACCATCAATTCAACTACCACGTGGAAGTTTTGTCCTTTATTTAGGAAAGGCGTCTGCAACAAGAGATTCCTATCCTGTTCAATCCTATCACAAGTGGATCTTCACCAGACCAAGTTGAGTACATAGACTTTGTAAAAGAATTGAGTGGAAAGCATGCTCTAAGTAGAGGTCTTGTTACTTCTTATGTGTCTATAAAGTCACTTAAAATTATATAATTATGGGAACGGACTACACATTTGATTTTAAGTATGGCTTGAGGAAAATTCCATAGAAGAAGACTTTGACACGTAGAATTTGCACAAAGGGCATCCAGGAATTCTAACTATGTATCACTGGAACACTGGGTATACTATATTATGAGCTAGAGGGTTTTATTAAAGTTATTGTCTATAGCTTTTTAAAACACATAACTATCAAAATCTTAATTATAACTCTAGCTTAATTTCTTTTGTAACTTGCCTTTAAGACCAGATCTTTGCAGTTTTACCATACCTGTTCTAGCACACTGAAGAAGATCAAGTGGCTGGGTAATAATGTCTCACTGTAAAATTCCTCATTAAGCCAGGCAAGCGGATTGGAGTAAAATCTATCTGCTTCATCAACGTAGCTCTCATTTCCAGTTAGGTCTGGGGGACACTGAAGGAATCTCATTTTTAGAGGACAATGAACATGGCTAGGGAGGAAAAAAAAATCTGGATAAACTGATGAAAATCAGAGACTTGAAATGACTCATCACCTAAAGCTATATTAAGTTTTTCCTTGAGCCATATAATATTTTCTTTCTTTCTGTATTTTATATGGAAGAATCAGTACAATGAGTACATTCAGATCCAAGTTCCCATGACTGTATGTTTAGCAGTTCACAGAAGGAAGATTTATCTCAACAAAAATACCATCTGCATAACATCGGTTCCTTAAATAAAAGGTACTTTTCAACATCAGCCTGATATTTTATTAATTTGATGTATTGCAAATTTATTGGAATAGTGACTTCAGTCACTGTGTTACAATTATTTCTTCACTTTTGGTACTAGAGGGTAAAGGCAAAATTAAAGTAATATAGAGCTTATAGTCAGTAATTTTTACTGAAAAATTATCACAGTGAAGCAATAAGAATTACTGTCAAAAGTCACAACTTACCTGCTTATTGCATATAACTACTACAAAACCTTGTGAAAAAAAACATTTAAAAAAATATAGATGCTGAATTTTATTCTGTGGAGTAAGCATTTATCTAGTTTTCCCAAGTTATTCTATATTAACTGTATATACGTATAAAAAACCAAAACCTAAACCATTTCTTGTGCTCTTTCATTAATCTCAATTTATTAAGTTTGGAGGAGGGGAAACAAAACAAAAATCTGCTTAGATGCATGAATTCTGATATTATACACTCTCTTGGCTGTTCTGTTACCTGTAAAATGGAGTAGAGTGGCATGGCATCATGAAGAAGACAGAAGCTTGTGACGGGTAAGAGTTATTACACAGCTGCTGGACATGACTCATAACATCAAGAGAGCCTCGCTGGTGAATCAAGCCTGTATACAGGGCTGGGAGCAAATTTGTTAAAAGCAGGAAAATTGCTGCGGATTTCTTCCAGGTTTTCAATTGTTTCAAAGAATATCCTAGAGAAACATGTAAGTAAGTTTTAGAGATAGGTAAATACTAACAATTTCACACACAGTCTTTTATGAAAGTATTGTAACTTACTGGAAAAAATCACTATTCAATTTACAGCAATGACCTGGTTTTGAATTATTTTGAGGAAAATTGAATTATATGAGGAAATTCAAGGATTAAACTTTGTTCTCTTGTAGATATAACAATATAAATGTTAAGCCTGTACCTGTCTCTTGGAATCTAGAAGTAAAATTTCAAGGCCACTGCTTTACCTCTTTAGAGACAATTTTTCATTTACTGGAAGTAATTGTCCATACGTGAATGACATGTGAAGATATAATGATGTGTTTTGATTTACTAATGTTCAAGCAGAGCCAGTATGAATGCCAGGTACTCTGCTGCCAGCAAGCTGGCATTCTTTCTCCAGTGTGCTGATAGCTACAGCATTCCTTTCATAAGTTTGGTAGGGTTCTTATTGTTACTGGTTTCTAAGTCACCTCCCTTGGACAAGCTTACTGCTCTCTCCTTCTCTATATCCTTCCCCATTTCTTGAAGGAACTAATACAAGGAAGAGAGACCTTTCTCCTGAAGGGAGATAGCTAACGACCTATTTCTCATAGCCACAGCCGCAGGTTAACTTTTCAGACAAAACACCTACATGTTCTAATGTCTAAAGACCTTTATGAGCTTCTTGTCGATCTTATGAAAGTATTTTATGTAGTATTGGTGGTCTTTCGATTGACCTCTACTGAATCAAAACAAACAACTAGAATAGGCCTGTTTCAGAAGTCAGTGCAACAAATACATTCAATAGTCTTCAGCTGCTCTGTGTTCTAACAAATTGAAGATCTTCATCTTAGATGAAAACAAAGTCCCGTAATTAGTCTGTGGTTTAAACACCAGTGGAAACATTCTATTATAGGCATTTTTTCTTTTCAGCTTTTGTGAAACTGTTAGCTTATCTTTAGGTATGCTTATCTTTAGGAAAGGACTTCAAAACTAATGGGCATTTTTACTGCTTTTATATCTAACATTATCAGCAATTTAAAGACTTATTTGTAACCACTGAGTTATCAGAAATCTTGTCATCTTTTTGTTACAAAAGTATCCAAACAAAAGTATTCAGCTCTTGGTAAATGGAGAAAATGTCTCTATTCCCTTTTGAAAGCTAAGATGGATATTAACAGCATGAAAGAGTTATTTCTCCATAAGAGGAGTTTTGCTGCATCTAGAAGTAAAATGAGTTATCTTAAATCTGCTACTGACCTGGATGTTGCACTAAGCTAAGGTATATTAAATACCTGACCTCTGTAGTGCACGAAATTGAATAAGATGTACTCTTGATTAGGCTAACATAATTGGCTTATCTGTCTTGAACTTTTATTTTAAATGAAAGCTATGCAACTTCATGTTCTAAAACGTCCTCTGGAGCTTTTTTTACTTTGTTTTACACAACGATGTCACCTTTTCTATAGATGTAACGCTAGTCTAGCTAATACTTGGTGTGTAAAATATAAAATACTTCTTTATCAGACTCTTCTCTGTATTTAACAAGGACAAGAAAAAAGGAGTATTTTAAGTGTTGCTGTTAATGCTTTAGAAAAATATGCCTTCTAGTTTAAACTGTGGACAGATTTTCTTCAAGATCCAACAGATAGGAAAAATCAAGCCCTCAAGTGCCAATGCAGCAGTTCATGTGAGCTACCCTTGATTTCAAAGCTAGTTTAAACTGTGTAGTCCTAGTTTAACAGATTGATCCTTTTTTATGCCTAAAGGAAAACTGCTCAAATTAATTGCTTCCAAGCTCAAATTAACTGTGGAAAACAGCCTCCAACTGCTAGATACTCAAGAGCAGGTAGGAAGATTAGCATCATTCACTAATACAACTGAATCTAGAAACAGATGAGTTTGAAAGTTGAATTTCCTTCCTAAAAACACTCATAAAAGCCTTTGTGTTTCAGTGTATTTGAAAGGAGTGTGTGAAGAAAGACTACTGCACAGGAGCAAAGGAAGGGAAGGCACTGTAAGGGTGTTATTGCTAAAAATGTAGGAGTAAGTGATGCAATTTTAAAACTTTTTTTTTTTACAGGAGATACAGGTAGAGCCTTCTTACATTGATAAAAGTATTTCAGTGACTTGTTCTTTATTGTCTTTACTAGCTGTAAAGAATGGTTAGGCTCATTCTAAGCAGCTTTGTAAAACACAGAACCTGAACTATTAACAGTCTGTGTTATATATATGCACACACGTACACACACTTACTGTTATATATATATATGTGTGTGTGTGAATATATATCTATATATATAAAACCAAGGGTTATAGGACATTTTAAAACTAAATGCTTACCGCAAAAGAACATGCAAAATGGCAGCACTGGATAGATGAACCTGAATTCTTTATGGCTCAGCGTACTGCAATAAAATAGATAAGATACTACAGAAAGAAAGCTAAGTGCCTCAGTTCTGTTACAATATGTTTTAGAGCACATAGGACTAAAAGAAAAGCACTTAAACATTTGGGTTTTAATCAGTTTAGAGTAAACATACAAACTTACTTTTCAAGAGCACAATCAGTACACATCTCCCTTTTTCAAGTTTAAATGGTTGTTGGTCGGTTTAAACCGAGCACTAAAAATTCTGTCTGGCTGCTGTGATCTGACATTTGTCTGCAATTAAATGGTCTGGCTCTATGAATAGTGAGATGTGACAACCTAGCTAGTACTTTTTTTTTTTAATAATACAAAACAATAAAAAGTGGGATGGTGAGCTAACATTTAAGTGCTTAAGTAAAGGCATTTCTTATCTAACAAAGTCACATTCACCTCTGTTAAAGGTGAATTTTCACCTTTGCATTATTTTGTTGGCATGCAGCACCACTTCCACATTATCTTTCAAGCCAAGTGTTGAGAGTTTTTTGGATTACTGTTTTGGCTTGTGCCAAGAGAACCAAAGTAGAAGAAATAGAAACAAAACAAAAACAAAAGCCTTAAGGCCAATAGAGCTACAACCAGTTTTGAGTTGGATTAAGTTGGACTATGGAAGGCATTGTGGTCTCACTACTGTTTGGCTGTATTCTGTTACTACTGTACTTTGAATAGTATTTAGTGTTTATTAATCCATCACATCTTTCTGCTGTTAAGTTTGGCTTGCTTAATGACAAGTGTGTTACATGAAGAGCTTGAAAGCATTTCACTGGCACCTGATTCTGATGCTTTAGAGCAACTGACCTTCTTCTGTGCTTAAAATAATAGAGTCCCATAATAAAGGCCAAGAGCTGTGTTAAGACTTGTGAATGGAGTAAGATTTATGGGTTGAAGAACCTCTTGTCTTACTCGGAATATAAGAAGTAACCAAATGAAATACAATTTTAGTGAGTAGTTTTCTAACTAGTCCTACTGCTGTTCACAGCACATACTTGTAAGGTGATTCATATTTTTTTTCATCTTCCCTAGGATTTCATGCTGAATTATTTTCTTAAGCATCTCATCACTTAATATTTCTTGTATAATTATCTTTTTTATTTGATCAAATATGAGAAACTAGCAGTGTTGGAGTAGTTGGATAGTTTAAGCTCTATTGTTTAACCAGAATACCACTATTTTTGCTCTACAGAGGACATAAGCTTTGATTAAAAGAATACAACCAATGAAATAGTTAGGAGGCTTTCAAAAATTACCTGTATACTAACACTGTCCAGATCACTGCCATTAGAAAGATGCGGTATCTTTTTGGTGCCTGCACGCAGCCATGAATAAAGAAAGGTAGGTGGGTACCCAAGACAACAGGTAGTCCCTGAGTGAAGTACCAGTGCCAAGGATGAGAACCATAAAATGTTCCCAAATTCTGCAGCACATTGAATTTCAAGAAGTTCAGCTGAACCAGGACCCACTGGGAGATGGGGGAGGAGAAGAAAAAGTTAAGGAAGAATCCAAAGTGAAAATTAACATATTTGTTATGTTATATAGTTACCATTGCCCTTAAATAATGTAGAATTTTCATTCATACTTAAAATCTTACCTCCCTTCTACTAAAACTCATCACAGACTTCATAGTCTTTAGCAGTTAAAAACAGCAGTCTACAAGTTTTATAGTTTGTTGATATGTTTCAAACAAACAAGAGTCTAGCCTATTAATATGAAACTATACCCTGAGAATTTAGAATAACTGAGAAGTCAGGGGTTAAGGTTTTATTACTTAGAGGTAATAAGCCAAATCCAAAAGTATCAGGATCACAGAAATGAACAAAGAAAAAAAAATGTCTGAAACATCTGTCCGTCTTAAAAATAACCTCTATCTTACAAATTGTCTTTAGAGCATCTTACCTTACCAAAAAACACACGGTCAATTATTAAAGAGGTTCCCACTGTGACCAATCTACAGAAGAGGAAAGTTGGTGGCATTACTAATACTTGAATTGTAACAGATTGTATTTTTTTCTAGATGAATTTAGAGGAAGCATACCTCCTCTTTAAGCTTCTGCAAAGGAAATCTGTTCTTTCCTTAAAGCAGATATTTTTAGGGTTTTTTTGTGTCTCGTTGCAGTATGGAATATGAATGCAATGAATGGTGAAACAGATGCTCAGATAAAGCTGTGCCCAGTCATAGTTCATTAAATTCAGAAAGGACTTACCCAACAGGAATGCATTTGTGTAAGATGAGGTCTGCTTTCTTCTGTTCTTGCCAAAAATGATTAAAGACTAAAGGTATCCATGGAATAAGAGCAGTGGGACGAATAACAACTGCAAGTGCTACTGAAGTTAAGTATTTGTAACTAGAATGAAGGAACATAAGAAAAAAAGTTTATCAGAAGCTTTGATTACTTCTTTTGCAGACAGTGGCATTTTAACAATTTAAATATTGTCAAGTCTCTGACCAGAAGTTCTACATCCCACAAATAATTTTGGTTCTCTGAGTGCAGATACTTTGTTTTGCTAGAAGAGCTGTCAACCATGTAATTACTACATGGAAGGACATGTGTACTACTAGAAGAGCCTGTGTGTTTTAAAGTAGATACCTGGTAAACAAAGATAATAGCAACAACAAATTCAGCTGTGACTGAACCCTCACTAGCTTCTGTTATCTTTTCCCAAGTTACCACAAACTCCAGTCTTCTAAGTCCAAATCAAGATTTTCCATAAAGGGATGCTTTGAGTACAGACACTGGAGCAGAGGATAGTCATTTTATAGGCCCTATGTGCTGTTCCTTCCACTGTCTAAAACAATGCTTGCTATATGAATAAGGTGTTTTTTATGTTTTAAGAGGCATCATTTCAAATGGTATCAGTTGACTAGTATTATCCACAGCCAAGGATCATTTTAGCAGGCATGGTGTTGAAGATTTTACAGTTGGACTCGATCTTGAAGGTCTTTTCCAACCGTTATGATTTTATGATTTTATGATTATCGGCAGAAAGTTTCTCACCTGCTCCCCATCTTGGAACCTTTAAATGGATAGTAGGAAAGAGCAAAACTGGTAAGAAGAGTTTCCATGGTGTTTGTTAGAGTCCTGGTACAGGAATACCACGTAAACCAAGAGCACAGCTGGCAGAAGAACTGAAAATAATTATGAATAACAGGGATAAATTTTAACACACTAAATTCTGTAGTCTTAAGTAAAGGTCATAGTTTTTCTTACTGTCATGTTGCTATTCTTTACATTGCAATAGACAGTGTTAATTAATATCGTATTTTTGAAGGTTGAGACTCACCACCCACTGTGCTGTTTCTGCATTTTCAAGGTGTCTCACTAATGAATAAAGCTTCACGTCAGCAAAAGCTGCCAGAAGTGCTTGGACAAGTCTAGGGACCCATATCTGCATAAGCAAAGAGAAAACTTTCTTATTTGTAGCAAAATGTTAAATTTCAAGTTCAAAGAGGCATCGTGTGGGCAGCCTGCGTGCTCCCGACTGCCTCATGGCAGGCTCCAGGCTTCCTATATTTTGTGAACAATCATCAGCTTAAATGTAATGCTTTTAAGTTACATCTTGAGTAGGGGGTGAAGTGCTTGGTGTCTCCATACGTACCAGCAGCTGGACATCATCCTTAGCAAGGAGCTGTAGCGCTTTGTAGATGCTCGCAAAGACCAGCGGGTACGAAAAGCCCCTTAGGCCGTTCTCCCATTCCCACGTCAGGTATCCATAATTATTAACGTTAAGGACACACAGCACGAACAACAGCGCACGATGCTACCGCGCGGCCCGCGCCGTTCCCCCGCGGCGGGCGGGAAGGATATCCGAACGCGGCGCGGTGCGCCACCTCCAGCGCCTGCCAGTACTCGTCGGGCACGAAGCTCGTCTGCACCAGCGCGCAGTTGAGGCCGCGCAGCGCC
>NW_010584774.1:837866-854107 GCF_000705375.1 Tinamus guttatus | reverse complement strand
TTTCCCTAGAGTTGCATAATGTGTATTTTGAGCATCCTGATTGTATGTCTGCTCCAACACTTTTCCTAGGCATTTGTGCCTATGACTTTTTCATCAGGGTGTTACATGAGTGTATTTAGACTTCGGAATGCTAGTAAGTGTGACCGAAAAGATGACTTTTTTCTGTATTTTTTTTTATTGAAACTTTACAAAAATATTTATCAGCTCCTGTGGATGAACATTATTAGCAGCAGTGAGCAATTTCTAAAATCTGTTCTGCATGGCTTTTCCTTGGAAATTTATTCCTACATATAATCATCCCCTTAGCCTCTTGTTTATTCCTTGTGACCGCTCCAGGTAAAACATGTATTTCCAAAGTTGAAAAGTAATTGTAGGAACAGTATTTGTGATGCTAACTGGGTGTCTCAGAAGTATGGTTACAAAGATGGAAAAAAGAGCTGTCCTTCCTGTGTTTCCAGTTCAGGCTTCTAATTTTACATCTCCTCATTTATAGTTCCAAAAATCTGGGTGAGGCGTATGTGCTACAACTTATCACTAATTTTACAGTTAATAAAATTTCTCATCTACAACAAGATATCTGAAACCAGAATGTAAGGTTGTTTTCATCATTATCTTCAAACATGGGAATAGTTTTTTTATCACTAGACTACACATTTCCTTTTCTTCTTTTTCTCTTGAAGAGAAGATTGTTGAGATAAAGAAGGTTTTAAGTGACTTTTAGCAGCATTTGCAGAGACAAGTATTGTAAGCAGTAACCCTTGTTTCTTCTGTGTGTTCTTAGTTGTTCTGTTATGAGCAGGTATCTGCTGTGCTGGCACAACAGCTCTTGATCAGTCTGTCCATTATTCACATAACCCTGGGCATGCAGAAATGAGAGAAAAAATTGGCATTCTCTGTATTCCCTATTGTTTAATAACTCAGCCAGTGTGCACTTAACATGCATTGAACTTATTGCACTCTTCTAGCCTTGCACATGTGATCTGTTCCTGCAGACACTTAAGTTTGATTTTTCTGTCATTAATTTCAGAGAGTAACTTTGGTGTTTCTAGCTGAGCGTTTACAAGGCTGGGCTGGGTGTGCAAAGCACTCAGGAACTTGCTTTCACTCCTCTTGTTCTACAGATACTGCTCCTGCAGGACATATGGTCATGTTTGCAGAACTGGCTTCAAACGTGACTGAAAAGATGTTTGAATACATGGTTAGGACATATTTATTTATTAGAGCAGATTCTATTATTAGAATAATTTATTTATTATTATTTTTTATTGATGCAAATATATTATCAACTCCTTTCTTTTTTGCTCTGATTTTTATCTTTTATATATTCTAGCTTCAAAACTGTGTCTCTGTTAGGAGGCAGGACTAACCTGAGCCACGTTAAATCAGTTGTGTTCATACCATTTGACCTCCAGTGGAGGTAACGCCATGATTAATGAGGAATCCTAGTTCCTAATTTCTTTTCTGAAATATCCTTTTTTCCCCCCATAAATAATACAATATAATTTACTTTTTATTCTTGTAATAAGCTGTCTCAGCTTCTGTGATGTATTTTCCAATCTTTGATGGTTAATTTCTGCCACGTAGATTAAAGTATGACTTGAAACCAGCATATTTTTTCCTGTGATGTTGATGTGACTTCAAGGTGTTGAAAAGATTTTTCTATCCTCTTTTGGTGTGATATATGGATGAACACTTTGTGTAGCAGTGGATCTTGGAATCCCTTAATGTGCAGGCAAACTCCTTAGAGCTGGCCTGGCAAGTTCTTCAGTATTTCAAACTATATTTAAAAAAAGAAAAAGCAACCATCTTAGTTCTAGGGCTGTGAAGATAGTATCAAGATGTTAAGCTTTGCAGTGCTGTTTCTTCTGAGTTTGCAAACCTACTTCCCAAGGCCGTTTCCTTTCTCTGTGGCTGCCCTTTTCACTGAAGAGAATGGCTAAAATGGGCACTTCTGCGAGACAGTGTACGGACGGGTAGTAAGTCAGCAATAGGCAGAAAGCATCCCTGAACGTAGGCGTTAATGCCAAGAGCAATTGTGCTCATGCTTGAGTTATGCTCACAGTGCATATGCGGTGCAATATAGGGGCACCTGAAGCCTTCTAGGAACGTGTAGGGCTGTGCAAGTCTGAAGATCTCGGCTGTGCACGTGGAGAAGGTTCTGTTGTTGCCCCAATCATATTCATCAGAAGGGAACAACTTCTTTTAATAGGTTGTTGTGTGAAGTGTGTAACAGGGTGACGCAGCATCTGCAGCCTTTTGTGCCTCCAGCCCTACCTCTTCTAAACAAACACAATGGCAGTAAATTGGACTCTAACCATCAAGAGTTATGTGGACTAAATGGCACAAACAATTGGCCCAATAACAATTTGGGTCATTGTTGTGGCCCAAGTCCTCTGTCTTGCCTGAAGGGAGGGATAGAAATGTCCCATAGGCTGAAGCTGGACTTGCAAGGAGTGTTTGAAAATCACTCTGCTTCTGCTGTGATTCTTTGTGTAAAATAGGATTGTAGAGTATATCCAGCTGAAATATTACTCAAGATTCCTTTTCTTTTTTTTTTTTTTTTTTTTTTTTTTTCCTCCTTTGGGGTAAGACAAGCAGAGTAGATAGAGGTAGTGTCTCTCACTGGACCAACTCATACAGTTTGAAAGGGTGGACAAGTTTTCAGGTATATTAGCCCATTTCAGGTTTAAATTAGGAACGGCAAAAGAAGTGAAGTTAAAGATATTTGGGGTTCCCTTTTTACCATACTTCTGTGGAGCATATTGACAGGCAAGACATGTTATTAGAAGATGATGAATGGCCTCTTGCAGAGGTATTGCTGTTTTAAAGGCATCGTTCCATTTCTTATTAAACACTTCAGTGGCTGCAGAGTACAACCATGAAAGTGAGCAGTCTGTGCTCTCCCAAGTCAACCAGATTGTGGTCGGAGAGTCTGCTCCCTCATTATTTTCATAACTACGTTGGGTTTTTCATTCACTCCTCTTATCTGCTCAGCCAAAGAACTGTAATGAAAAAGGTTGCTATGTGAACTGGAAAGAAAGAAAAAGTCCTTTTTGATAACATCCTTGGAGAAAGGGAATATTTGAACTGGGCTGTAGGCTGCTATCAGTGATGAAAGAACTAGCATTATTTGTAACATTGGCAGTGGGTTCTAGCAACTGGATTCAGTAAGATTTTGTAGATAATATACTGGGTAGGAGGAAGAGAAAAGTTGATTTAGTTTAATGATTAAAAATGCAAGTTGTCTGGCCTTCTTTTGCATCTCAGCCAGTCTTGCAAGTATTTTGCTTCGTATTAGTAGTTGCCGAGGGAAATTACATTCCTTCTGCAAGCAGCTGCTGATAATCGTGTGACTTATGTGTGCTGCATTTGAAACCTTTAGTACAGCCTCAAATCTAACAACTGTGGGAGTAGCTCACACTGTGAAACTGTTCTCAGCTTTATGGACTGTGGATGTAAGGCTTGCACGAGAAACAAATTACTGCTACAGCTATTGCCAATGGGTGGTACTTTCCAAATCTACTTTGAAGCATAATTAACGTCTAAAATGTGGATTACTGCAAAAAGTTAGGATAATTTGTTTTTATTTCAACTGTTAATGCTAATCAAAATTGTCCTCTCCCACCTTGCTTGGCTCTAACCCACGTTTCAGGTGTGACTGAACGTGCCCCAGGACGCGGTGGCCGCGTCGGCTCTAGCTGTTGCTGTTACCCTCCGCAGCAGCGTGTTCCTCGGCCAGTGCCCTGAGCTCCAGCCCGTGCTCTGCTCGCTCTCTCCCTGACACTGATTCAGCTTGACAGGCCTTTTCTGCTGGGGCACGAACTGTCTGGCTACGCTAAATTTTGCCATATTTTTACTTGCTTCTCATTGGTGCCAGGATAGACAAGAGAGCATCTGTATAGAGCTGATGTCCAAGTTGGACAAAAGCACTGCTAGAATTTGATCGTATTTCTTTTGATAGCAAAACTCTCGTAATTTTTGGTTTTGTTTTGAATAAACATTTTCTATGTTTGAATTGCTAGACTAGTATTATTTATTTCAAGGTCCTTCAGCTGTAAAACGGAACAGATGGCAATAAATCTTTATTTAAGAGTTCTCTAAAGTTGTCTGTTTGGATTGAGGACCCAGTGAACAGCATGGGGCCTGGCATCCTGCAGTTTTTCAGCAGAAAGATAAGGGAAGGCTTCGAAAGGCCTATGAAAAGAGGCTGCTGCAAAAGTGGAATCACTTTTTCCAGTAGATAAGAAAAGATACTTGAACTACTAGCACTGAGAAATCCAACCAGTTTCTATTCTATTAATTTTATCTTATTTTTCCTAGCAGATGTGTTTAAATTGAGTCGCGGCTGCCAGCGCCTGGGTGGACGTGCGTGTCCGAGTGCCCGGCCTCTATCCAGCTGCTGCTTCTTCACAAAGTGCATAGGAGCTTCCTATCTTCAGGGCTCTTCCCTTCTGTGAAAGAGGGTTAAGATTGATAAACAGTTTCAAATGTTGGTGCAAAAGCCGGAAATGATAGAAATGCACTTTTTCTGTCCATCTGTCTAAGCTTTGTTTCCGTAGGAAACCAGTCTAAGAGGCCTGTCCTCATTTCAGCCTTGTTTTTTTGCATTGCAAGTTTAGAGCATTGCTGCAAGAAGCACTTGCTGCCTTCAGGCCCCAGTGTGGTGTGCGGAGCCACTGGGGGTTTTCTCTAGCCTAGTGTTCTGGGGAGCTTGAGAAATGGGAGCAGTTCCACTTTCCTTAATGGAAGCCATTGAAGAAGTGGAATAGGATCAGCAGAGCTGAAAGTTGGGAAGTTTGAGTCTTATCTGATAAAGTAGGTCTGCAGTGACTGTGTCTACAAATGTCCTGATTCTTCCTGAACAGTCTGAAGGAAGTAAGATGAACTGGTCAGTTTAGGCATATGTGATTTAAGTACTCACTGAAAAAAATGAGAGAATGAATGGACTGTAATGTTAATGATTATGTGTATGGTTTAAGAGATGGTAGAGGGGAAAAAAAAAAAAAGGGAGGGGAGAATTACATTACTCTCTGTCAAGTATTGTAAAGTTTATTCTATATTTGTTTTTACCTGCGATCCTAAAAAGAACGTCAAAAGCAATTTAACAAATGCTAATTGGCTATTTATGTTACATGGTCATTATCTTGATAGGAGAAAAGGTGGTGACATTAAGCTGAGATTAGCCAATAAATTCTAATTAGACTGATAGCATGAGACAGCAGCCTCCTAAGTGTTTAGACTGATTTTCAAAGTAGTCATAGACAGCCTTGACATTTTTCCCTAGTCCCAACTGTCTGTAGATAGAACTATTCCTTGAAACTAATTGTAATTTATTAGGCTCTTGCCTTGATTAGTATTCAGTGTGCTACAGTTAAGCATTGCAGTTTTTATGGTAGAAATACAGTTCAACAGACTGTATTAGTGAAGCCATTCAACTTGTCCTCCTCAGGACACGTTTACAAAGGAAACGGCACTGTTGTCTTGTTGTAGAGAGAACTAAAAATGACTTGCTCTGTTAATTTTACAAAAGCTCTCCACAGTCTTGTTTGCGTTAAGAAAAAAATCCAACTCTGTCCAAATGAGGACTCTGCTGAGGTCTATTTAAAAAAAAAAAAAATCAACATCTTGTCACTCAGCAATGACAGCCGGGATCAGGCAGTGCAGAGAACAAACAGGTATCTGTTAAGCTTAAGCATGGGTTAATTTGCCAAATAGTATTAACATTATAAGACTGTAAAACATTGAAAATTATTTCTAAGTAATCTGAATAAACTGTAGTACTCTTGCTCTTCCCCGGCATTGATATGACAGCTTCCCGTAAAACTGTAACTTTTTTTGATTTCAAAAATACACCTACTCATCAACCCATTTGATGCATAGATGAAGATCACTGATCTAAAACGGGAAGTTTTGCACTCTTCAGAATGAAGATAGGGACATCAGATTATTACTATTTATAGCTTAAGGGAACATGAGGGCACTTCTATTTTACAGATACACTCTTCATGAAAACAAGCACCCAGAAAACACCAAACATGAATTTTTATTTTAAATTAATAACTTTATTCACTATTTCTGGTGTCTTATCACTTTGTACATGGGTGCTGTATTATTTCTAATATTTTCTAATATTTCAGAACTTTAATAAAGAGCAATAGCATCTGATCCACTCTAATACAGTCACTTGATTGATCTCTGTTGCTTATGCTGGGTTCTCCCTCAGAAATTTGAAAGAAAAACAGCGTTTATGGTAGATGTTCATTCTTTTAATAAGTTTGATCAAAAAGAGATACAGAAGAGCTCAAGCTCGTCAGGAATAAAAGAATATTCTTACCTTTCTCTTTTCATGCAGATTTGTATGAGGCCCCTATCCTGAGGCGAAGCCTCAGAACAAGCTATGACTAAAATGTCATTAATAGGGTTCCTCAAATAGAAGCAGACTAGCTTTCTTTTGGTGCTTTTCCTACAGAAAGACAACTGAATCCTCCTGTCTAAGGTTTTCCAGAGTGCTGATGCTGACGGCCCAATTGCTGGTGAGGATTCTTGCCTTTAGGCAGCAAGATGTGCTATGAAAACAAAATGGATGCTTTGAAAGTGTGTATTATCTTAGTGTTCCATTTGTGTGTTACTCTTGCAGGGATTGCTGTAGCTCTTGGAAGATACTCACCTGGGATCTCACATGGAGTAGGCTAGCAGCTGTTTTCTGCTTAAAAGCCACTGATCATAAATACGCTGATATTTTATTTCTTGCAATTCTAAAGCAGTGCTCCCTGGTGATCACTGTTGATTACCTAATTAGTTTATAGTGGAAACAAAAGAACATGAAAGTTTTACTTTACTCCGTGGTGTTGCCAAATAGTTAGCAGATTTGTCTCTCTGTGTCCATAGAGGTGCCTCTTGGGTCGCAGGACGGCTGCCTGACCTAGTTTCGCTTCAATCACTGAAAGGAGACTGCACAATTTGATGCTGCAGTTCAGCTTTTACATTTCTGGTGTGAAAACAGATCTTCTGAGCATGAGTTGCCTATTTTGTTTTCCCTTTTTTGTTTGTTTGTTTGTTTCTTGGAGGGCTGTTGGAATCAGGAGAGTTTTCTGTTTGATTGCCGGTGGAGCTTTATGGCACAGATCAGATTTATGGATGCAGATGAACAACATTTCCCTCTTCAGCTGAGTCAGGTAACTGGGAGGTGGCTGGAGGCAGCAGACACTGATGTTTGGCAGGTTCTGCTTTTTGCCTGGAAAGCAGAGGAGAGTTGTTCTGCCGTGCTAGCTGAAATGAGTTGTTGCTGGGTCCTCTTTTTTTCCCCTCTTTGTGTCTCTAGTGGCAGATGTCCTAATCCCTGCTGTAAACCAGGTAAAACAGGTAACAATCTCGCATGTTCATCTTGGGAAACCAGCTGCTAGAGCAGGTTCAGACACCTGCAGCTTTTCTCAGGAGCAGGGACTACGTGCAAACAAGTTTGCTGATGCCTGGGATGAGGAATACTGCGTGCTGTACAAATGCATTTGTCTTTGGATTCCCTTCTAACTCCTTAGACTGTACAGCATAGATCAGTTTTACAAAAAGGCCATAAATTCTGAACATGCAGACTATCTTGTCAGAAAGACTTCATAAAAACTGCAGGAAAAGTTAATAACTAACATAGCTGACCATTGCTCTGTAGAGCTGTAGCTTCAAGTCTGTAGTGCTGCAAGACTTTACTGACGTAAATGTGACCCCCTAAATATACTAGAAGAAGTCCAATCTCTTATCCCTAAGGGGGATATCCCTAGGAGCAGGAGGGCGGCTTCCCTGGGCCGGCGGCAGCGCGGCTCGGCCGCTCGGGGAGCGTTTTACCCAAAACAGAGCACTGGTGGTGGCCCCTCTTTGCAAGCTGGAGCCCTCCGTTCTGGTACTAGCTCTGCAGTTCTAGAGCAATGTAACCTCACACATAGTAAAATAAGCCTTATTTGGACTGTACCTTTCTAACGAAGTTTACTGTTTTTGGGTAAACCTCTTTTTCGGAAGGATTGGGAGGATATAGAATCATAGAATGCTTAGGGTTGGAAGGGACCTCTAGAGATCATCTAGTCCAACCCCCCTGCATACGCAGGGTCACAGATATCACTAGGTATTCCTCACAACAGCTTGGTCAGAGGAAAGTAAAGTAGCCTAATCTGTTCCCTGAAATCACAGGTTTAAGTCTGAAAATTATTTTCCTCTTATAAATCATTTTCCCCTTAAAAATGGCAAAAACGTGTGAAATAGCTTTAACTCCTTGCACATTGCCTGCCAAGACTTACAGGCGAGCGGTTGGTGTGTTCAGCCTGTGCAGGGCTGTTTGCAACACGGCAAACAATTGCTGCTGTGTCTGTCAACACTTCTTATCCTGTTCCTTTTTCAGCATTTGAGAGAAAACAGAACAGTTAGAGTTACATTCTGTGCTCTAAATTTTTCTTCAGAATAACTAATGTTATTCTGTATGGAAAAGCAAAGCAGTTAGGTCTAGGTTGAAAATATTCATGTTGCCAAAACTGAGTGCCAACTTTTTCACTTTTTTGTTATTATGTGTGGGAGAAGAGGGCAGAGTGGGGGAGGGAAACACTTTTCAAATTATTCTCAAACTCGTGAAATTTTGTGAGTGAGAGTATTATAATCCATAATAAAAATCATGGTCAAAGAAACAGATGTTAGATCTAGAAGGACAAAATGCTAAAGCAGGAGGTAGAAAAAGTGTTTCAATATAAATAATAGTTTGCTCCTACCCGGTTGTCTCTATAGCAAAACATATATATTCATCAAGGAAAGGGCAATTAAAATTGCCTTGATTTTCAGGAAAGGAGATTTCTGAGCACCGAGACATGTAACTTAGGAGTTAGTTGTCTTTGTCACTGGTAGATGAACATGTTAAGGATATGTTAAACGTTGCATCACTTCTTAAATAAGATGAGAGAGAAGTAATGGACTTTCTTAACCTCCTTTTTACTCCTCCGCTCTTGCTGAAACCAAGACAAGTTTTGTGACAAGTGAGCGGTTGGTCATGGGTAGCAGCCCAGGCCTGTTGGATGTGACGCAGGGAGGACGAGCTGGGTTTTGTCCTCCGCTCCCCCTCTCTGCTCTTAGTGTCTCTGCTGTCCCCAGCTCTGCGCGTGGGGCTTGCAGCTCCTTTTCACATGGCCTCACCATGGTGTCTTGGTGTTGGTTTTGCTGTAGATAATACTCCTGTCATCTGTAAAGGCAAAAAAGCTCAAAACTGAAACTCTACGTTTTGTTTCGGGTGCTTGTGCTTTATGCTTGCTGCGTCTCAGCAGGGTAGACTGCTGTGTTGTCTGGTATTATTATTTTAGGTATTTTTTTAATGAAACATTGCAACTTTCGCTTTCTTCTGGCCAGGGCAGAGGCTGCATTCCTTTAAGCAAAGGAGCAGTGGCAGTTCTGGCTTGCTGAGACCAAGGTAACTTCCTTGCTTAGCTCTCGGGAGGAAAGGAAAGCGCTTAATCGTGGAGCAGCACCACATGACAAGCAGCTGAGAGTAATTAGGGGCAGGAGGCTGCATGGGGCCGCAGCCTTGCGCGGCAGGCCAATTTCAGAGCTGGTGTTCTAATATACACTGTTCTTATTTTCTTCCTCTGCTGATACCAATTGTAGATGAAAAGCAGCTCTTTTTGCCTGACTATGGTATTCAGGAGATCTGAACTGTGTGAGGAAACTTATTGCTGAAGCATACTTGAAAAGCTACAGATCCATTTGCTGTTGTTAAGTTGAGGTATGTAAATGCTTTTTCTTGTTTATTTTCATAAGATTTATTGCATTATTTTTCTTGAGCTGACAATTTTTCTATAGTCAACTCTTACTGTGCTGAGAGCTTGAAAACTGCTGCTGACAAATGGAGTTAAATATTTTTTATTTTCAGTGCATTCAACATTTTTGAATCCTCATTTTCTCGAGCAGAAAGTTAAAAAAATGTGAAATATAGTGGTTTATGTAAAATGTATTATTGAGATTTAAGTGATAAAACCCTGCAGCTCCTGGTGTATGTTTGTCATTGCTTTTTTGCTGCCTGGGTTTAGTGGGAATCAGTGAGGTGAACAGAAGGGGTTTGTGAGAGGGCTGGTAGCAAAAATAGCAGAAGGTGCTAACAGGGTTTGGAAAGAAGAGGATGTTCCCTCTGAAATGATATCAAAACTGAAGAGCAAAAACCCTGCACAATAATGCCTTAATTATCTTGGATTCAGTGTCAGACAAGTGCCATTCAGTGGGAAGGTGCTTCTGGTTCATAGCAGTATCATTCTAGGCTACTTGCGCTGGATTTAATCTGTTTGTAGGACACTGAAGGAAACAGATCTCCTTGGTTTAAAGACAAACTTTGGTGAATCTATGATTGAGATTAAAATAAATGACTGCTGTGGCTAGAGTCTGGATTGAATAACACTAAGCTCACTAAATGTTAGCTGGCATTTCTTAGTATAGTTTTATAAAATTTGTCCTATAGTTAGAGGGTGGATAGCGAAGTATGCTGTGCAAATAAATCTTATAATGCAGATAATTTAACTTTAATATAATTTATATCATATAAACTATTAAGATGCTGTTTTATGTTAGCAGGATTAAGATGCTGTTTTATGCTAGCAGAAGTAGAAATAAATTTTAAGGAGGAAAAAGCTTACTTTTCTTTGGTCTAAATGTTTGGCTTCATAGCCAGGAAATAATATAACTCTTGCTTTTGTGAAGGAAGTGTGTCAGAAGAATAAAGTCTCTTTACAGATCATCTAGTCTGATACAGTATGGTGCACAGTATGGTGCAACTCTTGATGTAATTCCCAACGTAAAGGTCTCAATTCTGCTTCTGTTTATCTGGAGCAAGTCTTGGTAGGTGTATGTTAGCAAAACTCCCCTGAGATCAGTGGAGCTGTACTGATTAATGCTACCTGAAATGTTCTTTTTCATTTACTGAAGTTGTTTTTTTATTGTAACTTCACAACTAGATTTTTATTTACCTCTATAGGAAGTCATATGCACTAATTTGAAGTGAAACCAAACACTGCAAACCAAGTCGATGTTTTATTAGAAGGTGAAACAGCAACTTTAATAGTCTTTTGAAACAGAAACTTTGCTGTCCGGTGCATTGTGTGTTCCCAGCTTCTTGTGACTTGGAGGTAGAAATCCGTAGCTGAATAGATCCCTTTTTTTTTTTTTTTGCCTTTCCCTTTATATTCTTCATTTTATTTTAGAGGTTAGCTGCATCATGTTATATTTCAAATTAGAATATGGGGTTGTGGTCAGAGTAGCAAGATGACTGCTGTTGGCAGCTTGGTTGAAAAACGTCAGGCACTTGGAATGGGAGCTTTGTGTTGTGCTGTTCTGCCCGCTTACTCGGTGCTGCTTTTGCATTGTGCCTCCCTGAGCCTTCCTAGCTGTGCTAGGGCATGGGTTGAGGCAAGCACTTTGCCAAAAGCTGTTCAAACATTTTGACAGACCACTGACCCTCAATCAAAAGCTGGGCAGTTTAATGCCCCTTGTAGTTGTGCACCTGTGAAAGTAAAGGATTCTGTGACTTGTTGAAGGAGTGGACTGACTTTTACGAATTCTTACGAAGACGATACCGTCGTTTCAGCTTCGCTTTGTGAGAAGAGATTGAGTGTTTTCTGGATTTGGCCAGCTCCCTCCATCCACATGCACCCGTTCCCTGCTTTGTGCCTCTAACTGCCCCTCTTGCTTCAGGTCTGATCATACTGGATTCTAGTTCAAGGAATGGGAAGATCCGACTTCCTGTCTGATCTAAGAGAGGGGGTTTCCCTTATTTTCCCACAGATATGTATAAACTTATTTTGCCTGTTTTGCTGGATCCATTTAAAACATTTTTGATGATTATTTACACAATAACTTCTTAATATTCATAATGTCATATCCATTATTCATGAACAGCCCAGTTCTTCACAAAAGGATATTGAGGGGTGTCACAGAACAAGTGTGTGTGGGAGGTAAATGACACAATGCACTTCACTCGTATGAAAGTAATAGGTTTTATTGATAATGGACAATGATTTCACGAGAGTCTGTGGCAAGGTCACTTACTATTTACTGCATCGGGTACGGGATATGCACAGAATTATCAAGGAGACGCTCCCATTGAGTCATGGGGTTCAGATTGGACCTCCTTGCTTTCCAGGCTCCGAAAGGAACCTGGGTGCGGCTGGATCCAGTCCGAGTCCCGGAGCTGGTCAGTGGTTTAGGACTAAGGAAATCTGTGCACATTTATGTCAGTAAAGTTTACAAGCTCAGAAGGAGAGTGCGCTACAGTCACTTACCCTGGATCTGCTAGGATCTGGCAAGGATCTCTCAACCCCGAGGAGTCTCCTTGAGAGGCGTCCCTGCTCTAGGGGAGATCCTGGCGTGCAGCCCACTGCCATGCAAGGACAGCTCAATGGGCTCCCGGGTTCTCCCCATGGTTATGGGAGAAGATGACTGACTTAGTTATTCTCTCATTTCAGAAGACTTGGGCCTAGTGTATGCACAATTAGCCTTGTCTCCCCATCAGGATGCAACCATCAGGGCTGCTATTGATGGTTAATGTCTGGGGGAAAAAATCAGGGAGGCAACCACCAGGATCAGGTAATGTCACTGGTGGTTAACACCTGAATAGGGCTACTTGTGAGAAGTCAGGTAGGCCAGGGGAAGGAGCACACTGGTCACAATGAGTTGCTCTGTCAATAACTTTGAGAGCTGGTAAGTTTTCCAAGGAGAATGTTGTCAGCATGAAACAGGACTCTTGCATTTGTGGCTGGAAGTGTGACAGTCATGCAGAGGGTTAGAGTGCCTGGCTGTGAGCTATTTTCCTGTTATATTTGTTATTAATATATCCCTGTTATTGCTACACCAAAGCAGGTATAGACAGATTAATCTCTGGCGTACTATAAATCTTCAGACACTTTTATGTCATCTAAGCAATGAGAAAATTGTGAAGCCACCAAGAAATAAATAGCCAGGCCAGAATGCAGGAAATGCCCTGTATTGCTTCCTCCCACCGCCCGCCCCTCTGTGGTTGAACACAATCAAGTAACTCGCTCCAAAAATAAGGATGTCTTTTACCCTTGTAGAAGAGCAATAATGCTGAGGAAAAGCAGCAGCAGGCAAAAAGCAAAGTAACTTTTCTTGCATCTTCCAATCAAAAACCTTGATTAGAAAGGAGCTGAGTTTGCCTCCTATTAAACAAACAAACAAAAAAGTATTTCCAAATCCAAGGGATAAGGAAAGTGGATTAAATCCTGCACTGAAATTCTTTCCTGCCCCACCTCTTTCGCATGCTTACTCACAGCTTGCTAAGTGAATTATGCCGTTTTGCTTTATTGTCCAATTTGTATCATATTTGTGTGGATTTCAGATTTATGTAGCAGTGATTAGTAGGTAACTTTGGGTTGTCTGTTGCTGACCTTCCCTGTAGACTCTTAATGACCTAATCATGACTGTTTATCTCTGCCAGATGGTTTCCCCCTAATGCAGCATCCTGAAGCCTTCCTGAGCTTGGCAGTGTGACCTTTTGGAGAGACATTATCTGTATTCCAGATATCTGTCTTTCAAAAGAAGGTGAAAGACAGCTGAGAACTTTCCCAGCCTGGAGCAAAGAAGCTATATATACATTTTTAAAATAATATTTTCCTCTGGCTGTTTACACAGAGGCATGAAAAACCTGGCTCTGCTAATGTGTATGGCAGTCTGCAGAGTACTCCTTAGAGGCTGGGCATATAATCCAGTGTTTTCTTTAGCATTAGCACATGCACCTGTGTTCTCTGAGATATGACTATACTCATATCCTAACTGTGCATGTGAAAAGTTTTTTTTGTTTGTTTGCTTTTTCCCCCAATTTTTAAATTTTGCATTTGCATTTTTCAGCGCTTAAATGCGTACTCAGTCCCTGCACTGCTGTGATTCCTAGTGACCAGTATGGCATAGTAGCTTGTGGTGCATTACAGCTCAGTGACTTCAACAGCTGAATGGCTGGGGAAAGATTAAGTAGTATGGAGCTGTTTTAAAAAAAATCTTTGCTTTGTTGACTCTGGCACTTACTGGTGTGTGTGACCATTGACTGCTAGAACATGAGAGCAGCTGCTGCTGACGGCTCAGAGAGGTAAGCAGGGAGGCAGAAGCTCTTGCTCTCATATAAGACACAGGTCTTCTCAAAGCATTTAACTGTTTTCACCAGGTCCCTTTGGAAATCTTTGTTTACTTACAGTCTTTTCGTACCATGAAGCACTTATGTAGGAGGTTTTGCTGTGTTTGTGCAAAGAGGTTGTAATTGCACAGAGGTATTTCAATATGGATGATGTTGAGAGTATCCCTCACAACATTCCTTTTTTTTTTTTTTGGGGGGGGGGTTATATCCTGCCTTTCATTCCTGTATTTAACTCTGAGCCATCCTCTACTGAAATTCAACCTCTTTTTCTTTCTGGTTTGGTTATGCTGAAGTGCAAATGTAGTTGCAAAATTAACTGTTGTTTCCTTTACTGGCTTCTCTGTTCCGAGTTTTCACTTGCTTTCTGGAAATGAAATCCAGAATTTCTTGTTCTCCTGCCTGCCCCGTTGTGCAAGGTAGAAGTTTTTCACCGCATCTGCAAACCTGTTGCTTAACTTACCCCTTCTGTGCCCCCTTTCTGGTTGGGAGGTCATGGTTTTGTCTGGCATCTCTTGTAATATCTCTAGTTGTTTGTGTGCCTGTCAACTCTTGCTCTTTATATGCAAAATTCTGCACTTCCAGCAGTGCTGACAGAGTTTTAGAGCAGCGTCCTCAGCTGAGATGTAAGTGACGTCGGCACTGGCAAACTAATGCTTTGCAACTCATCTTCTTCATGCATTCTTGCAGAGCCCTGAATACACCTTGAGCACCCTCAAAATCACTTGGATCCTTCCAAGAAAGAGACAATCATAGACATTGATGCTGTAATTCGTTATAATTTCTTTATAGTTGAAGCTAAAAGGGCATGATGACGAAAAGTCAAGTAAAGCTAAAGCAATTGAGAGTAACCAAAGATAAATGTTCAGAATAAATGAATCTCTTCCTCTCATTTGTGAGAGGAAAGCGTATTTTCCTTCCTGATATTTATATTACGGAGAAGTCCCAGAAAGTGTATTTTGGGTGAAATTAAAGCAAGCTAGGTCATGTGTTTCATAAGAAAAAAAGAAAAGAAAAGAAAATAATGGAGCTGAGGATATTTCAGTACTGTAAAGTGCTTATTTATTAATTTTCTTCCGTCATCATAACAGTCACTTGATTTAAAAAAAAGAAAGAAAGAAAGAAGGTCACAGTCAGTTCGTGTGTGTCACGTTCACACACATCTGGCAGCTTTGGGCCAAAGACAATTTTTACAAAGCATTGGCCAGGAGCAGCATTTGGGTCCCCATTCCTTGTTTGCAGCAGGGCTGGCAGATGCAGCATAAGGCTCTTTCTCCCGTCACACGCTGCTCTTGTGATGGGTTCCTAAGAATGTATCCCTTCTCTTCACTGCACTCATGCTTCTTCTGTGGGCTGTTCTGCTTGGCACGAGACGTGCGGGCTGTGCCGTAGCCAGGCTCCTGCCTCCAGACCACTTCCTTCTATTCTAGCAGGGTTGTTGCTTTCCTGAGCAGAACAAGGCCCAGACATGACTCATCTTTCTTTGTCCCTAACACCCACCTCAAAGCAGTGGCACCTGCAGAAGTTGGAGACTGTTGTAGTTCACTGCAATCCATAAAAGTTTGCCCCCTCCCTGACGAAAAATGTAGTGAAATCAGTGATATCTTAAAAGGTGAATTAATTGTAGGCCAAGCCTGTTTTACTTGGCAAATTATAATTATTTTGTGCCTTTATCATTGTCACCAAGTCAGTCAGATTTGATTCCTTTGTATTCCAGACTTTGCCAAGGCATAATTTCTCTGTAGTTTTCTTTAGAAATCTCTGGTGAAGCTGACTTTGACCATGGTACTAGAGGGGCAGGCAGCAAGATGTGCGCAAACCTCATTGTACAGGGGAGAAAGATAAAGCCAGCCGCTCACATCAAAGGTTGCTGTCATCCTCCTCTCACCTGAGAGAAAAAGACATAGATACAAGCAGAACCGAACGGCCGTTACCCATAGGCAGCAACGTTAATACAACCACTCAGTTTCTAGCAAAAATTGTTCTCCCCCAGAGATGTTTTGTGGCCTGTGGCAGGTTTGGCAGACATTTTGTGCTCTAGTTAGGTCATGCATAAATCCCTTGTGAAACGCTCCCCGCCTCGAGGAGCCAACGG
>NW_010584774.1:793348-833623 GCF_000705375.1 Tinamus guttatus | reverse complement strand
ATAATTGAGAGTTTAATGTGAAACCGGTGTAGAAGAGTACAGAATTCCACTGCTGGATTCCTTGTAGTTAAAAAAGTGATCTGTATTTTACACATATAGCACAGCTGTTGAATAACTGATGCTTTTTGCTTTGCTTTCTCAGGTGTCTCCTGAATTCTCACTATGTCTGATGGGGACTACGATTACCTCATCAAATTTCTAGCGCTCGGTGATTCTGGAGTGGGAAAGACCAGCCTTCTCTACCAGTACACGGATGGCAAATTTAATTCCAAATTTATCACAACGGTGGGCATTGACTTTCGGGAAAAGAGAGTGGTGAGTTTTCACGAACAGGATGTTTCTTTAAAACCACAGCTGTTTTATATTTGTGATGGCTAGGTTTTATTTTAAAAAATCTAACCTGCTGATGCTTTTGTAGAAACATGGGGTCCACAGTTAGTGTATAATTAATCTCCTGGTTAGGAAATCAGTCTGCCCCACTTATCCTCCCAAATGTAAAATGAGCTAATTCTCAGTGGCCTCTTGCAGCAATTTGCAAGTGTTGGTGGGCACAGCTGCATGGAGAGCTGTGCTCATGCTACCTGAGGTAGCACTTCTGTTGGTGAACCCCCATGCAAGGACTGCTTGGGCTGAAGTAAAACTGGTTTTGCTCTTTGTGATCCTGATTTGCATTACTCACAAATTCAGCAAGCTTACGGGTCGCTAAAGATGTATTTTTATCTCCAGTAATCTAAAGACTGTTCAGGGAAAAGAAGACAACTGAAGAATACAACCTGAAGCGTTGTATAATACACCAAGATTATTTTTATATGATCTTTCCAAAGCTAACAGATGTCCTTATTTATGTGTTCATGCTGAGTAAACTCTTCATCATTTATTATTAGCATCCAATTTTTGCTTTTATAAGCTAGAATATGATAAGCTCTATCCTCAGCATTTTTTCAGCAATCTTTTGGCAGTTAAGAAATGTCATTATCTTTTGAGTGTATTATGTTTGCTAATGAGGTTCTGTTAGTTAGACAAATATACTGCCAGATTGCACGATCTCATTGTTGCTCTTCTATAATTGCATTTTAATTTGAACAGGATACAAGATAACAGTAAAAAATAGAAAATTGAAAATAAAAAGAAAAGCCTAAGGAAACTCTATGGCCATTCTGAATATACTTGGTCAGTGGTCTATTGGAAACCTCTTGTTTTTAAATATTCAACTGCATGCATAATTAAAATGCAGCCCTATTAGTAAGTCATGTAGAGCAGAAGATTTGAGCTGTAGTTGGGCCTTGAGTCAGAAATGCTGATTTTGCTTCATTCAGCAACTTTAAATATCAAGTTTTTTTTGCTGGGTTGCTAACGCTGTCTTGCAAACTTGCCTTTTGTAGGTCTATAGACCCAACGGGCCAGATGGCGTTAGTGGCAGAGGGCAGAGGATTCATCTTCAGCTCTGGGATACTGCAGGGCAGGAAAGGTGTGTTGATTTTGCTTGTTTCTTTATTTTTGTCTATCTAGCAAGTAAGGTGGTTTCCATGAAGCTAGAAAAGCACAACTAGGTAGATGAATTTTATTTATGGATTGTATTTTAGTTGCATGATGGATAAGTGTTCTCACTCTGATTTTAACAGTGATGGAAGCAGCTTCCCATGAGTACTCATTAATTGCAGCTGTGCTGAATTAAAACAAGACAACAGTTTTTTTTCCTCTGTCTTTTGTAAACCTTCAGGCTATGTTTTTCTTAGCCAGTTAATATAGGGTTTTTTTTTAAGTCTTCTATAATAATTATTATTGTTTTTGTTATTGTTAATATCCTAAAGTCTTGGGGAAATCGAACAAATGAAGTCAGGTGAAAGAATTCATTTCTAGTTGTCTATTAAAAGAGTAGTAACCTAGCAGCTGATTATCTTGAAATCAAGAACTGACGTGCACAGTAACAAATTTCAGTGCTATCTGAACTTTACTCCTAAGTTCTTTATTAAGGAGTGCTTTACAATACGGTGCTTGAGCGAAAGCTCCCAGGCTGCCACGGAAGGAAGGTCTCCTGGACTTCCTGAGCCCTGGGTCAGGCCGCAGTAATGCTAGCAGTTCATGTTAGCCAATCCCTACATCAGCAGAAATAATTATCATGAATTTCTTGTTCTAGGAAGTTGAGTTTTAAGTTACTTCATTTTTATAACTGTATGCAGTTATATTTCTAAATTAACTTATCAGATACGTAAGTTAACTTCACTTCAATTATCTAGGTTTCGTAGCCTGACAACAGCTTTCTTCAGAGACGCAATGGGGTTTCTTCTTCTCTTTGATCTGACAAATGAGCAGAGCTTCCTCAACGTCAGGAATTGGATAAGTATGGTTTTTTTTTTTTCAGATTTATATTTGCAAACATGGATGCCTTTTCTGAGAAACAGAACTGAAAAATCTATTTTCTAAAGCTTTCTAGGGAAAAAGAAAGTAAATGTTGCATTCATAATTGTAATAACTGGTAGTGGTAGTTTCAGTGCTTACCTGAAATTCAGGTTTGAGCGTATCTGAAAGCAAGCTGAGAAAACTTTGTATCTCTGACTGTGGTGTCATTCTTTGAGTGATGCCTGTGGAAACCTATGCAAAGCTTCAGCTTTGCCAACAAGGCTTAGTAGGAAACCGGTGTCACTCGGCTGGTGAGCCCAGGGGAAGCAGTTCCCACACCTGTGGCACATCAGCAGAGGGAAAATATTCTTTCTGCCCTCCTAGCAGCTCACTAAAGATGTTTGGCAAGCATAATTCCTCGAGCCACAAATGTACAACTTCTGTGCTAATGTTATCAGGCTTCTGCTCCCATCTTGTTCACTGACTGTGGGTGGTAGAGAATGTCCCCATGCTCTCCAGCTTCTCTGTAACAGAGAATACGCTGGTGGTCTTTCCATGAGTCACTTTACTGAAGTTCTTGTGTCCCTTTAAATGCACTAACGTTCCTGGTGAGAACAGCAAGATGTGAGCCTGATTTTTGTTGTTGCTGTTAGGTCAGCTACAAATGCATGCATATTGTGAAAACCCTGACATTGTACTGTGTGGAAACAAGAGTGATCTGGAAGACCAAAGAGTGGTGAAAGAAGAAGAGGCAAAGGAACTTGCAGAAAAATATGGGTAAGTAACTTCCTTCCAGTTATTGTTCTGTTTAAAGCAAACTGAAACATGCTCTCTGTAGTGCCACTTCTGTATACTGGAAGGTGATTGTTAGAATAAGCATTTTAGAGCACTTAACTGGCCTGTTTAATACTTATTTCTTTCAGAGGTCAATGTTTTCAGCTTTGCCTAAAATTATGTACGTAATTTTTTAATAACTTAGCGTTGGAGATCAAGCGATCTCCTTTGCTTGGTAGGAAACAAAGTAAATATTCTTACAGATGTTCTGGAAGAGATATGAAATTTATCTGGGAAGGCAGATGAATAACAGTGGTCAAACTTGCTCTTGCCTGTGCTGATGCTTTCTGCAGGGCACAGAAAACCCATCTCACAGACTTTTTGAGAAAAAGAATAGTATTAAGCAACGATATCCACATTTGCAGTTTCTTTATCACAAAAATTTGTTGTAGGACAGCTGCTGTCACTGGCCTGGCTGTTGAAACATGCTGCCTCGTTTTCACTGAGAGCTGAACATGAGTCAGGCCAGCTGGAGGAGATGGCAGCCTTGCGTTTCCCCATCCCTGAAGGAACAGTGGCAAGTGAATTCTTCCCATAGTAAATTCAATAGGACTCTTCTACCCAGTTAACCATGAGTCTTATCTCTGGACTATATTTGCATCTTAGTGAAGGTCAGATGTGTGTTTTTGAAGCAAGTCTTCTGAGCATTTACAGTGATTTGATTCACATTGTGGAGTAGCCTTGTAGCATGTGAACTGGATTTCTTTTCAATTCAGAACTAACCCAGGATGTGTGTGGTATGTGCCCAGCTCAGGGCATTGAGATAGTGCTCGTCCAAAACACCCGGCCCGTGAACTCTGGGTCCTCAGCCTTATTTGGCTTGGTCTGCAGGCCTGCTCCTGCTAATGCCACACTATCTGCTGTCACAGGTTTAGTCACAAATTAGCTTCCTTAACCTTGAAGAATCATTGGAGGGAGGCAGATCTGAAGCTAATTGTGTATTAGAGACAAACGGGTTCCGTTGATTACCTGCTTCTTTTTTCCTCCTCCTACCAAAATGCTTGTTTGAATTCCATATCACAGTGCTGACAGCAAGCGCATATGGTATTTTAACTGTCTGCTTATGAGAGAGCAAAAATTTTGGGGACTAAACAGGAACAGATGGCATGTAGCATTTTCTTAGACATCTTTCTATATGTCACTTCACCTTTTGCAAAAAAAAAAACAATTTATGAAATATTTATCATGGTGGCTGATAATGCCAACAGGATTTAGGATAGGGGAACTAAAAGTCAAAGTTATAGATCACATCCCATCTGCAGGCAGCTGGAGCTTTCTCTGCCCTGTGCTGCTAGAGCTGCTAGACTTTCCCAAATGCTGTTGGGATGCAGCAAGGTAAGTCCTGCCACAGCAAACAGGCTGCTCGCAGCGGGAGTGTGTGATCCTGAGCACACATTTTGTGGAAAGGCCTCCGTGAGTAGGTGATATATTTTGAAAATGTTTGTAGGAGACATAGGTACAGGAATGTAATATTTTTGACCACTCGCTGGATCTTGCAAATTGGAGATAAACGAGAAATACTTGAAGTTAGGAAGTGATTATTTGGGGAATAGCAGTAAGGGAGCTGCTCTAGCACCACCCTGTGGGTAGCAGAGAGCCCCAGGGTCAGAGCCTACAGACGGAGGATAAACCTTTTAAATAGAGTTTGCAGTTAAGCAAATTGAAACAAGATACCGTGGCAAGGAGGATCACAGTCGGCCCGGCAGGAAGTGGTGTCCCCACGCCGCAGGCTGAGCTCTGCCGAGAACTTTCAGCAGTTTCTAGAAAAGTGAGGGTTTGCAGGAGAGGCTGGAAGTCGCAGGCCAGGAGCAGTTCCCAAGTGTGAATGGACACGCTGCGGGGGAGCACACAGGTGTCTGCTGGAAGATACTCGTGTCAGGTCTGATGCAACATGGGCCATAGTGTAGTGACAGCCTGAACAGGATCTTTTGTCCTTTCCATGGTTTCCCTTGTTTTTTTTTTTTTTTCCCCCTCCCTTTTTTATCTGCTACTTGCTATCTTGCTATCTTGAAAGGAATGGGGCATTCAGGGTAGTGAAAAGAGAGCAGAAAATATCCTGAAGGCATTCTCCATTTTAACACGGATGCACTGCTTCCCCCAAAATCAAGGCTCCTGATCGCGTGCCCAGCAGCTTACCCGGGTGTTTCCTCATGTTTGGCCACAGTTAATTGCTATGAGCTACAGGTGAAAACTGTAGTGCTCCTTAGGGGAGGAGGGGCTGGAGAATTCAATAGGAGGAAGAATATTTTACCCCCAACTCTTTTTATGCTGGAGATGCAAAATGTTGCTGCCTTAGAAGCACATGTGCTGGGGCTGCTGATGTGTGTTTTAAAGCAAGTGTTGCCCTTGTCCCGTGACACCTTTTGTAGTGATGGCAAATCCTCCCATTGAGGGTTTTCCCTGCCTTGCCTGCAGCGGAACGTGCAGGCGAGCACCCCTGCCTTGCACTGGTGTCCTAGCAGAGGTGGAGATCATAGAATTATAGAATCGTTAAGGTTGGAAGGGACCTCTAGGGATCATCTAGTCCAACTCCCCTGCACACGCAGGGTCACCTAGAGCACGTGGCACAGGACTGCGTCCAAGCGGGTTTGGAAGATCTCCAAAGAAAGAGACTCCACAACCTCTCTGGGCAGCCTGTTCCAGGGCTCTGTGACCCTCACTGTGAGGAAATTTTTCCTTAAGTTCCTGTGGGGAGATTGCTGATGTGCAGACAAGGCCATGCAAAGTAGGTGAGTCTCTTGTGAGTGAGCAGAATTGGACGAACAGACTTGAGGAGCATAATTTGGGGAACCTACCGGTTCTTTGCAAAATGTGGATTCTGCAACATGAGCTCATTTATCCTTCAGCCTCTCTGCAGCGTGAGCCATTTTGTTTGTATTTCAGACCACTAGGCACTTAGACCCTTTCTACTCTGGATTCTCAATGACAGTTTGGGGTATTTTGAAGTATGTGGCAGTAATCATGTATTGACTTTGTTCCTAGGAATATAAACTGTATGATTTAAATTTCTCTCTTTTTCTTTTTTTTTTTTTTATCTTCTGCAGAATACCATATTTTGAAACCAGCGCAGCTACTGGGAGTAACGTAAGCAAAGCCATCGATACGCTGCTTGACCTTATCATGAAGCGCATGGAACGGTGCGTGGATAAATCCTGGATCCCCGAAGGGGTAGTGCGCTCCAACGGGCACAGCTCCACAGAACAACTGAACGAGGAGCAAAATAAAGGCAAATGTGGCTGCTAGCTCAGTTACGACAATTGAATTTAATGTGTATGCTGAGGTATAGTACAGTTGCGGCTTAACTGTTTAACTTATGGACCAATAGTATCATCTAGTTCTAGTATGAAGCTATATTAATTCTTGGTGTTTCCTTTTGAATAACTTTGGCTGTTGCTTGCAGGGTATGCAATTTATATGCAATTTATATCATCTGAGCCCTCTTCTTTGGAGGACAGAGGAGGGGAGTTTTCATCACCAAGCCTAGAAAAGATTCCCAGTATGGGCAACAGGAAAGGGTGAACATCTGAGTACTAACAGTAAGTTCACCAACAGGGTTCTTGATTCTGAACAGAACAGGTCTTGATCCTATTCGAACAGAAATGTTTTATCATTCCATCAATAAATAACAGTGATGAAGAGCAAGTCCTACTTTTTCCACAAAAGCATGCAAATAGCTTTGCTTTGCTCTTACAAACCATCAGCTTCTAGTGATGAAAATTGAAAGAGAACTATTCTATATGGAATAAAAACTGTCTAGAGAAGCACAACAGGTGCACATTTAAAGCATCCGTTTAAAGTTTGGCTATGTCATGAAATTGAACATTTAAGCTACAACTGTACTATATAAAATATATCCAACACATGTATGAGACCTCCTGCCTGGCATCATCTGAATTTTTAGCATATGCATATATTTATATGTAAATGGCATAAGTGTACATCTGTTGTTTTATTTCTTTTATATTGCCACTCATGTCCTAACAGGAATGTAGGGCAAGCTAGATATCAGCAGAATTTCATGAGAGCTAGTACTTTGTGCTGAATTTGTTTTACTGAACACAGATTGGGAATGTTCCTTCAAATTTGGATTGAGAAATGAACAATGATTGTCTTCTGGGAGACGCAGCTGTCTAAGATACCACTTCTGTCTAAATCAGTATTTCTATAAATTCATACTGCTCATTTTCCCATGCCAATCTTTGCATCCAAATCTTTGTTATCATATATGACTTGTTCATTTCCTTTAGGTTGTGTTTAAAAATTAATAGATTTGCTCCCCCCCTTGTCCTTTTTTTTTTTTTAAGGTGTCACGAATGTCTATTTTGGTTTCAGTGGATAATGTTACTCCTAGATCATTTTTATTTGTTCTTATGACAACACAAGGAAAAATCAGTATTTTTTAGTTGTTATTGTTGTTGCCTTTTTTGCCCCTAAACTTATATGACATGTGCCTAACCAAACTGTTTTCTACCCTGGTAGTCTAAAGCATTGCCAATTAAAATCACAACATGCCAAACTGAGTCTTTTCACAGACTCTCTATAAGTGTTTACAAAACTCCAAAGCTATTACTTTTTAGAAATTATATATTTATTTATTTAAATATTCTATCTGTTTGGCTACTGCAAGTTCAGGCAAACATTGACATCAGTTGTCAACATGTATTGTAACATAACACAAATTTTCGAAGGACCAAAATGTTTACTAGGAGCTAGTTATGAAATTGTATCTTTGATGTAGCCTCTGGCTATATTAGAAAGACAGAAATAAGTGTTAAAACTTGGTTCTTAAAATATTTTAAAAGTAATGTATTTTTCTTTAGCAAACACAAGATGTAAATATTAGATTTTTATCAGAACATACACAGAATATTTGAAAGTGCAATATAATTTGACTGCTAGGACAGAAGTTAAACAATTTATATTGAATAAATATAGTTTTTCTACTATAGAATACCAAGGATCTAAAATGCTTGTGGACCGGAGTTACTGTAGTTTAACTCAGAGTGCCTTTTGAAGTTACCATCAAGTTTCTGACCAGTGGAGTATTAAGCTCTACTGCAGGACACAACACATTTCAGTGTCCTTCAGTGTCTGAATTTTGTTTAAAGCAGCTCTGCTTTATGGAGAGCTGTAATGGAACTTTGTCATGCGTTAACTTTAATGGGAGTTCTTGTGTTTACAGCTCCATCCAGTTCCTGAAAGCAGTAAGGATTATTGCAGCCAACCACTGAGCTAAGTGACTACTGAAAAAGTGTAAAAAAAAAAAAATCCTTTTGGATACATGCATTTGAATTGGATATTAAAATATTAAATACTGAAACTGTCATATTTTGTCCTGCTATGTAACTACTTACTGTATAGAGAGACTCTACATAAAATTGCTTTGATGGAAAGCCATAAATCTTGTTGTTCTGTTTAATTATTTTGTGATAAAGTTTGCTCCCCTTTTGGTTTTCATGACAAATCATGGGTTACTGATTGTCAATTACAGTATCCTTGCTAGTCTAGCATTGCTTTAGAGTTTTCATATGATGAGAAACTTTGTTTCAAGAAAAGCTTCCATACAGTATCAGATGAAACTATAACGGAGCAGAAAGTTTTGGAAAGCACGTGCTTTGAGATGCTTTGCCCCAGGATTGCTTGACAGTATAAAACAGTCAAATATTCCTGATCTCAGCTTTGTCTGCATTTGTTGAACTATCGCTTTGTCTTAGCTCAATGGTAACCCGTGTAAATGTACTTTCTCCATGCCTTGTGGCTTTTTAGTTCAAATACTTTCATGTTTTCTTCTGGGCCATGAGCATTCATTGGTGTTTCCTTCTGGCTACACAAGACAGTGTTTCCATCAGGCTGAGTGAACCAGCCTGATGGGGACCGATACATCCTGGTGATACCAGGAGGAGCCCAACCTGTAGACCAAGATGAGATTTGAAGCACAGTAGTGACTCCCGTGAGCACCAATGAGTATTAAATATGGAAAACAAAGCTCAAGGTTCTTCCTCCACAGGAATGCTCCGTGTTGGACAACACACCAAGAGGTGCCTCCTGTCCTGTCGCCAGAACTGTCTTTTCTTACCCACCCCATATAATCCTGGCTTTTTGCCTGGTGTGTTGGTACTGGACTAATTCTATCCTCAGCTATAGTAAAGTACTAAAATGGTTGCTACTTAACAGTTACCATTTCTGTCCTGCTTTCCAAGACTTATGCAGCATCTCAAACTTGCTTTTTCTTGAATGAGTGAACTTCATGAGAATAACAGAGGTGGCCTGCAGTTCTCATCTCTTTTGTCAGGTATGGGGGTGCTAACCTGTTTGCATTCAGAGAACTTTTGGGAAACTGCTAATGTGAGCACGCAGTCTGTACAAAGCAATTAGAATCAGGCCGTGCATTTTGTAAGTCTCTGATCACTTCTACAAAGGTGAGAAGCCTTGTTTTTCAGACTAGCTGCCTTCATGAAGAGCCATGCAGATGCCCAGGTATGGTAAGAGGGGCTGGAGGGCAGGGCTGCTGTTCGGAGGTTCCTTCCCAGGCTGGAGAAATGAGCTAACCTGAATGTTGCCACATCTAACAAGGGCAAACACCAAGTCCTGCATCAGGGTGGAATAACCCCATGCAAGAATACTGCCTGAATACTGACTGCAAAACATGGCTTGACAGCAATGTTTTTGCAAAAGGCCACTGCCCTCAACTGCAACAAACAACAGCAAAAGGCTGTCAACAGCAAGGACAAGGAAGCCCTGTGGCATGTGGAACAGTGTCCTGTTTTGGGTTCTCCCGTATGAGAAGGATGTTGACTGGAGTGACTCCAGCAGAGGCCACCATGGGCTGGAGCACAGGGGGTTTGCTCAGCCTTGGAAGAGAAGGCTAAGGAAGCCCTTACTGCTGTCTCCAAGTGTATAATGGCAGGGGCTCCTGAAGATGGAATCAGACCCTGCTCGGAGGTTCACAGTGAGATGATAAGAGGCAACGCACAAAAGCACGTACGTGGGGAAATTCTGTTGTTAGAATGTTTTTCACCATGCAGGTGATCAGATGTCAGAACTGAAGCCCTGGCAAGCTGTGGAATCCACACAGATATTAAAAGCTTCAACTGGTCAGGACAGAGCCCTGAGCAACCTGATGTGATTTGTCCTGCCTGGAGCAGGAGTTTGGTATATGTGGCCTCCAGAAGTCCAACCTACATGATTCTGTTTTTTATGATCCCAAACTTGTAAGTACATGTGTCTCTGTGAAAGTTGTCTAATGACTCTCTCTTGGGTATGTGTTTGAAAGAGATTAGCACTTTGGTATGAAAATTCTCCTGGAGGAAAAATACATCTAATTGCAGATGCTTGCCTTCCTATCCTATCTGTCTGTTGGAGGCATTGGTGGCAGAGTCTGTAATCTGCCCTGTTTAAATCACAGAAGCTACCAAAGATCTCACAATATAATACTGTGCCAGGAGCAAGCTGTCTGCAGTGAAATAAATAAGCCCATGGGAAAAAAGTCATATGGGCTGGAAACTCAAACTAATCAGAGTGAAAGAGAAGAAGGCTTGTAATTGCATATGCCAAAGCACAGCTGCCCTAGACCCACGTAAACTTGTTTACTGCCTTGTGGTTTTGCCTCTAGTTGTAAACTTAGTGTCCTCATAGCGTCCCTCCTAATACTGTCTCGTCTCTGTGTCTCTACTTTTTCCTCTTATCAGCTGGGTTGTCGTTTTCTGTCAGAGCCGCAGAACCTGCCCTCCGGCACGTAGCATGAGACGAATATCCTGCGCAGTGCTGTCGCTGTCTGCATCAGCTGAGGCTGCCTCGGGACTGGGGTGAGTGCTAGTCACAGGTCTTGCCCTCGAGCTGCACCTCTGCACCTGGTGAGGTGCCTGGATCTGCCCAGCTAAAGCAGTTTTTGTTTTCTTTCTTCCATCTTTTGCGATACAATCCTCCTTCTTCTGTTTTTCCAGAAACCAAAACCAAAAACAGCCCTAGATAGAGGCATGTGCTATTTAGTACTACTTAGCACGTGGATTTGGCCCTGGTCTAGTGGGTAGGTCCCTCTAAACAGAGAAGCAGCCATCCTGGTGTTGGAGTTTTGTGTCCCGAGGAAGACTCGACACTGGAAGCCTGGGAGATCGCCTGGCGTTGAGGGACAGGTAACAGAGGAGGTCCCAGTCCAGGCCCAGATAGCCCCTGGAGGCGCAGAGCAGCCGGCCCGTGGCCCTTTCACAAGAAACAGGGAAAGTTGTGGCAGGAGGAGCACCAGGAGCAAGGGCACCTTAGAGCAATGGATGCCAAGCCAATAGTTTTAGGTAGTACTTCAAATTCTGCTTAAAGAAAAATTGTTCCTTTATAGGAAAAGCATCAATCTTACAAGTAAGGAAATGGAGCAAGAAATAATCTTCCTAATTGTAGAGCAAATCAACGTTAATACTGGACATTTCTACTTCACTTATTATTCCGTGTTTGGAAGGAGAAGCCCTTGGTGACAAAG
The DNA here is from genome assembly GCF_000705375.1 of Tinamus guttatus. The sequence goes on along the minus strand of NW_010584774.1, from coordinate 821,979 downwards.
CACAGCCCAGCACAACCCCTTACAGCTTGTGCGTACAGCTAAGTGCTGACCTCCTGCCCCGGGGTGCAGCGATTCTCCTGGAGAAGCGCAGCGCTCGGGGTTAAGGTCACACTCGGGTCCGCTGCGGTGTCCAGAGAAAGAGAGACAGCGCAGAGTCCTAGCGAGACTGCGGTTGGAAAGGGCATGCCAAAGGAAATGTAGTGGCATATGCAGAGTGGTGCTGGTAGCATCTTTGCTCTTTAGGCAGCATTTAGGCCTGGTGCCCCCAGGCTTAGGGGATAGGGTTAGGGTTAGGGCTAGGGTTAAAAAACGAGACAGCACAGAGTCCTAGGGAGTTTGTAGTTGGAATGGGCATGCCAGGGAAAATGTAGCAGGATATGCAGAGTGGTTGTAGGGCAATATTTGCTTTCTGGGCAGCACTGGAGCAGGATATGCAGAGTGGTTCTAGGGCTGTATTTGCTCTTTGTGCAGTACTGGGACTGATGTCCCTATGCTTAGTGGCTCTGGTTAGGGTTAGGGCTAGGGTTAGGGTTAAGGAAGAGAGACAGCACAGAGTCCTAAGGAGACTGCGGTTGGAATGGGCATGGCAAAGGAAATGTAGGAGGATATGCAGAGTGATTCTATTGCAATATTTGCCTTTTGGGCAACACTAGGCCTGAAGACTCTATGCTTAGTGGCTCTGGTTAGAGTTAGGGCTAGGGTTAGGTTTAAGAAAGAGAGACAGCATAGAGACCTAGGGAGTCTGCAGATGGAATGGGCATGCCAGGGGAAATGTAGGATGATATACTGATTGGTTCTAGGGCACTTGTTGCTTTTTGTGCAGCACTAGGCTTAGTTGCTCTGGTTAGGGTTAAAGACGAGCTAGAGCATAGAGACCTAGGGAGTCTGTAGTTGGAAAGGGCATGCCAAAGGAAATGTAGTGGCATATGCAGAGTGGTGCTGGTAGCATCTTTTCCCTTTAGGCAGCATTTAGGCCTGGTGCCCCCAGGCTTAGTGGCTCTGGTTAGGGTTAGGGCTAGGGTTAGGATTAAGAAAGAGAGACAGCACAGAGTCCTAAGGAGACTGCAGTTGGAGAGGGCATGCCAGGGGAAATGTAGCAGTATATACAGAGTGGTTCTAGGGCTGTATTTGCTGTTTGTGCAGCACTAGGCCTGAAAACCCTATGCTTAGTGGCTCTGGTTAGAGTTAGGGCTCGGATTAGCTTTAAGAAAGAGAGACAGCAGAGAGTCCTCAGGATAGTGCGGCTAGAATGGGCATGCCAGGGGAAATGTGGGAGGATATGCAGAGAGATTCTTTGGCACTCATTGTTTTTTGGGCAGCACTAGGCTTGATGTCCCTATGCTTGGTGGCTCTGGTTAGGGTTAGGGCTAGGGTTAGGGTTAAGAAAGAGAGACAGCGCAGAGTCCTAAAGAGACTGCGGTGGGAATGGGCATGCCAGGGGAAATGTAGGATGATATACTGATTGGTTCTAGGGCACTTGTTGCTTTTTGTGCAGCACTAGGCCTGATGTCTGTATGCTTAGTTGCTCTGGTTAGGGTTAGGGCTAGGGTTAGGCTTAAGGAAGAGAGACAACACAGAGTCCTACGGAGGCTACGTTTGGAATGGGCAAGCCAGGGGAAATGTAGCAGGATATGCAGAGTGATTCTATTGCAGTATTTGCCTTTTGGGCAACACTAGGCCTGAAAACCATATGCTTAGTGGCTAGGGTTAGAGTTAGGGCTAGGGTTAGGTTTAAGAAAGAGAGACAGCATAGAAACCTAGGGAGTCTGCAGTTGCAATGGGCATGCTAAAGGAAATGTAGTGGCATATGCAGAGTGGTGCTGGTAGCATCTTTGCCCTTTAGGCAGCATTTAGGCCTGGTGCCCCCAGCCTTAGGGTATAGGGTTAGGGTTAGGGCTAGGGTTAGGTTTAAGAAAGAGAGACAGCATAGAGACCTAGGGAGTCTGCAGATGGAATGGGCATGCCAGGGGAAATGTAGGATGATATACTAATTGGTTCTAGGGCACTTGTTGCTTTTTGTGCAGCACTAGGCTTAGTTGCTCTGGTTAGGGTTAAAGACGAGCTAGAGCATAGAGACCTAGGGAGTCTTCAGATGGAATGGGCATGCCAGGGGAATTGTAGGATGATATACTGTTTGGTTCTAGGGCACTTGTTTCTTTTTGTGCAGCACTAGGCCTGATGTCCCTCTGCTTAGTGGCTCTGGTTAGGGTTAGGGTTCGAGTTAATGAAGAGAGACAGCGCAGAGTCCTAAGCAGAGTGTCGTTTGAATGAGCATGCCAGGGGAAATGTAGCAGGATATGCAGAGTGGTTGAAGGGCAATATTTGCCTTTTGTGCAGGACTAGGCCTGATGTCCCTCTGCTTAGTTGCTCTGGTTAGGGTTAGGGCTAGGGTTAGGGTTAAGAAAGAGAGACAGCATAGAGACCTAGGGAGCCTGCAGTTGGAATGGGCATGCTAAAGGAAATGTAGTGGCATATGGAGAGTGGGGTTGGTAGCATCTTTGCCCTTTAGGCATGAGCGACACGGCACGTGCGGGTGGAGGCGGCTCCTGCGCGCAGTGCTGGCACCGAGAACACGGGTCGCTGCCGTGGGCAGCAGTGCCCACGCTGGGCGCCGGGAAACAGCGACAAAACTGTGCTGCCGCCTTTCGTTTTCTAGGGAAGCTGCTTTAAGGGGAACTTTCAGGGAACTTTTCAGGGAAAGGGAAGGGGAACTTTCAGGGAAGCTGCTTTAAGCTGTGAGTGCCAGAGCGGGATCCAGATATAGAACGAGGAGATAAAATTCTTAGAGACCACGTAATGGGGGAAAATAAAGTGTTACAGATCCGTTCTCATGATCCTGTGGTTGTCACAGCAGTGCTGTCCCATGGATTGTGGTTTGGGAACCATTCCAGGCTTCATAACAACTTCAGCTTCTCCTCCCAGTTATGAGGCGGACTGGTGCACAACAGCTCCTATTTCATGGGCAGAATAAAAGAGTCTGGCGTGAATGACCAGACTATTATCATATCATATTTAATCAGAAACCTCCTTAAGCAGAAAGGCAGGGTTTTAGTTATGTTTAAGCTCTGGAAATTTAATGGTGTTTTCAATGGGAATTAGCTATATTGTAAACTACTTTTTTTTTTTTTCCACATTTACATCGAAAATTTAAACTACTTTTTAAAAAATATATTCCCTAGGAGGAAAATAGAGTTATGTGATTATGAGTTGTTGGCTTTAAGAGTAGAGTTTAGTTTGATTTAATTTTGGTAATTCTTCCTTGTGCACATGTTTTGCAGTTTGTATTCTGCAGTAGAATAGTCTTAATGGACAAGATCCTTATATTCTTTAACACTGAGTTTATGGGAAATTGGTGTTCTGTGATAGGAAACCAAAGTGAGTATCATCATGTTTCTTCTGGATTTCAAGCCAAGTAAATAGCCAGTTATGGTTACACTATATAATTTTGGTAACCCCCCAAATTTATGTATGCTGACTTGAGAACATGAATAGAACATCCTTAATTGCCATAATGCAGTTTTGCTTTCAGAATAATAAAAAAATAAAATCTCTTGTAAAGCTTAGTAGCAGTAGAGCAACTTAAAACATCGGAATTTGAAAGGTGTTATTTTCAGTGAGTGGTGATGCCAGAGAAGCTTCAGTGCTTGATATCACACTTGCTAGGAACTGGGCAGGCATAATGTAATTTAACTGCAAACTCTGTCTTCTTTTTTTTTCCAAGATATTTAGATTCTGCAAATCAAAATGCCACAAAAACTTCAAAAAGAAGCGAAATCCTAGAAAGATTAGATGGACGAAAGCCTTCCGGAAAGCGGCTGGCAAAGAATTGACAGTGGTAAGAAAACAAACTGGTGTAGATCTTATATTATTGCAGAAAATGAACCTCTTTCTTGCAGACAAGTTAGATTAACTAGTTGAATGCTTTAGCTCAATGAATGCCAGGGATGGTGGAAGTGGGGGAAAGGAGAGACTGTGAAAGGTGAAGTGAGACTTTTCTGGGGAATCATTTATTCAATTAGCTCAACTGTGACACATCTCCTTTCGGCTTCACTATGTAAACCAGCAATAATCTAGTTATGGGGTACTCTTTGCAAGTCTACACTTTTTATGTTTATATATATATATACACACATGTGTATGAATAAAAAGAGTTACCTTTTGAAATCTCCCATGCATTAGAAGCATATGGAAGGAGGTGTTAGTATACTGTGTGTGCCAAAGCTTGTTGATTTTTCTTTCTCTTTTTTGCTTGTTTGAGGCTATCCCGTTTCCATTACAAGAACTAACATCCATTTGTCACGTAATGGAGCACAGCTTATGAGTGTGTCTGTGGTGTTTCTTGCTGCTGTGTGTTGTTTTTCTCGTTGTCTTTCGTTCATCGGCTGGTTTGATAGCTCTGCTCTACCATTACAAAAACAAAGATCTCCTATCAGGGAAAGATCTTCAGTTAAACTTCATATAAAACTAAGTATACTTAGAAAAAAAAAATCTCAAACCATTAAAAAAATACACAGCATCGCATTGAATTAAATTGCAATTTCAAAAAGAAATACCATGTTATTGTTCTTAAGACAGTGTTTCTTTTTGAACTTTTCAGAAATTATGGGTTATTGAATAAAACTTTTTTGAACCGCAGTAAATGTTTTCAGCTCTTAATGTTATCATTTTTGTCTTATACCTGTCTATTCTACTCCTTATTTCATTCTCCAGACTGCGACTCCCTCTTTCTTTTGTCTCATTAGAAAGAAAATAGCCCAGAAAGATGTTTTGGTAAATAGTTCTCTTCAGACAAATCACTGTGGTGTCTGACATTTTGAGGTCGAGCATTCTGTTGTATTACCTTCTAGTTTGCTATCTCCAAAGGTCATTGAAGTGTAGGAGTTGAATCTCTAAAACAAAAATGATCATATCTGATAATTATGAATGCTACCATAAGTGTATATTGATCAAAGTATGCTCCTATGTATAATCTTTATTTACTTTTTATTTACATAGGATAATTCATTTGAGTTTGAAAAACGTAGAAATGAACCAGTGAAGTATCAGAGAGAGCTGTGGAACAAGACTGGTGAGTCATCCTAGGAAAAACAAAAGATGAGCTGGGAGCAGTGAAATTTTCTGTTGCATGCATGGGTTTTCAGAAGAGCAATCAGAATATTGACGCTTGCAGTGATTGTTCTCTGAAAGTACTGGAATTATGGCAAAATCCTTAATGTAGAATGGTTTGACTTGTGAGCAGATGAGAGTTGTTTTTGTTTTGTTATTTTCTCCTCTAGAAAGCAGTTAGAGTCTTTACTCTATTTGTATCTATTATGTTTGAAAAACTACAGTGATTCAGCTGCCAGTGTACACCTTTTATGCTGATGTAGTTCCTTCTTTGTTTCATTTTGCTTCAGTTTTAATAACTCAAACAATGTAGGATGAAGGAGGTACTAATTTTTAAGTTACAAATAAATGCCACTAAAAGGGGTGTGGTAACTTGCATTTGATTTGAATTAGAACAGAGTCTTCTGTTGTGATAGGTAGCTGTAGAAAATATCTGTAGGCATAAAAGTAGAAGTTATTTTTTTATAGTTGGTACACAAAATATTCTCTCTTTTGAAGAAGGAAGAACTTTCTTTGTATAATATAACAGTTGTATGTCAAGTAGAGGTTTTGTATTCTGGAATATTGTAATATGGCTCTATGAAGTAGTAGGAGATTTCCATTGTATGTACGTAAGCACACTAAAAACAACTTTTTCTTTGTTTCAGTTGATGCAATGAAGAGAGTAGAAGAAATCAAGCAGAAACGCCAAGCTAGATTTATTATGAACAGGTAAGGAGAGAAACTGGTATTATGGATTTGCAAATGCTCCCACATTAGCCATTCAGTCTTTCTAAAGATATGATGATCAGAACTTTTAAATGGTTATTTGCTTGGTATGTATGCAGAAGCCCAAGCAATGTGGTAAAAACAGAAAACTCTCCCTCTTTGGAGGTAACTTAATCCTGTTTGTTCCTCTTCTATCCCCTTCTCAGATTAAAGAAGAGCAAAGAGCTGCAGAAAGCAGAAGACATCAAGGAAGTCAAACAGAATATCCACCTTCTTCGTGCTCCACATGCAAGTAAGTACTCAGTTTGCCTGATTTGCTTAGATTAACTTGTGCATACAGTATGATGAACTCTTTTTTTTTTTTTCTTGGTATGACTGAATACAGATCAGTAATTATGACATTTATTTCTACATTATTTAAACAGAAAAAAAGGGGAAAAAATATTTGGCTTTAGAGTGACATTTTCAATTGAATAATTTAATCCCCCCCCCTTTTTTCTTTGAAGGCAAACCAAAACAGCTGGAGGACAAAATGGTGCAGAAACTACAAGAAGATGTGGCCATGGAGGAAGATTCCTAAAATGGTTGTGCACTTGGGTCTTCAGCAGTTCACAGTTGCTAACTGCCTCACCAGATATCATTCAGAACTGTGCTTATATTTTTTTACTGAATAGTAATCACCTACAGGTTATCTGATTATTGTTCTTGTAAAAATTAATACTCATAAAATGGCTGTTCTTGTGGGTAATGGTTTTGGTAGTACGTGAAGTTATCTAACTTAACAAAACCTTGTCAGTAAGATGAAAAAATAAAGCATATTATTTGTGGTACTGTATGCTCTTTGTTATCAAGAAAGAAAATGGAATTTTCCTTTTCCCTGATAAAATGAAGGTATAAAAGATTCTGGCCCTGGACTTACTTTGCCTGATGCTCATTTATAGTGGTAAAAGCAAATGAAAAGGTATCTTGATATTTACAGTTTGAGACTATACGAATTTTTTTCAAACTACATGTTGGGAATATTTTTAAGTTTATATTCTTCTATTGTAAATGCAGATTGTATGTGTTTTTTTTTTTCTTTTTTCTCCCTTCTATCCTTGTGTTTGAGTTACGTTCCCCAAGATTATGTCTCAGCTTGACAAGTCTAACATAAAGGCAGGCCTTACTGCCATTTGGAAAAATAACAGGAATAATGATAGCATCCAGTCTGAAGTTTAAACCATCAGCATCCTCCTGATCTACTGAAACCTGTAGTCAGGTTGATTCACATGCTCAGTAACTCACACTTTTGATGTGAGTGATGATGTAATCTAAAACTCAGGCTTATTTTGATAGAAAAGATAATAATAAATATTAAAATATATGTTGCATATCACATTGATATTTATCTTCTGCATGTCATGAATATTCAGATAAACTGTTGACTGTTTAAAAGAACAGACTATTTGTCTACAATATGATTTGGGAAGCTTTTAAAAAAGCATTCACTCTCTTGACCCTGAAAAGTAGTTATTTGTAGTTCTGTTACAAACTTGAGTATGTGCTAAAATGGAAAATTCCTCCTATATACTATCTGCATGTGTGTTGTATAGCTCAAGAAAGAATCAGATTTGAACATTTAAAAATGTGGTAATGGGGAATGTATAATATAAATTGGACGTTGTACTCAAGTTTTCATTTTTTAATTTACCAATTACATATAGATATTTAGAAAAGCTTGGATACATTTGGAGGATATAAGAAGAACTTAATTCATACATAACTTGATAACAAGATTTCAAACTGTAAGTATGGCAGCATCCTCAAGAAATGTACTGTATCTGCTTATATATGAGAACTCTTTAGGTGCTCTCTTATCTGCTCTATCATTCTTATTTAAAGCAGGGTGTTGTTATTTTGTCTGGCAGATCTTTTTAATATTAAAAAAGACAATTTTCTTTTGCTCATTAACACGCCATAGTTTTGTAGCAGTTCTGTTTCTGCAGTATGACACTTGGAAATTATGAATACGCTCTTCTAAAAAGTTTTTGATTAAAAGAAGGAAGATTACACAGGTTTGATATTTGAGCTTATATCCACAAAAAAAATCCCAGAATGTACACCTTGTATGAAGGCCCTCATATGTATGTATATATATATATGGAGCTGGAAGGAAGAGGGGGCAGGGATGCTACGGGGAGAGAGAGATGCGAGGTTTCAGTTATGCTCCAGTAAAGTCTATAGGCTGTGTGGTAATGGCATTCCCTCCAATTTGTGACGAAAGGCAGGAATTAATCTTCTAAGTGTTCGAAAGCGTCATAGTGCTAAGCCTACAGATTTTGGTTTAATGGTCTATGAAATAGATTTGCTTTAAAGATAAATATTTCCATTATTTTTAAAACATAAAGGCATTTATTTTACAGGATAAGCGTCGGCTTTATCTGTTCTCATCTGCATATGTGTTAGGAAGATTATTCATGCTATATGTGGCTAGATAGTGGTATTTTTTTCTTTATGCAATAGTTTCTAAAATGTAAGTTTAAAGATAATATATCATTCAATGTTCAACTCATGCAAAATATTTTAAGTCTGACTTAATTTTACTTTTTTTTCTATAAAAACTTGCAAACTAAGTCGCTAAAATGCACTTATTGCTCAAAAGTGTCCTTTGCTAATACGTAGGATGAAAGAAAAAGTTTCAAAATGTATGTTAGAAATAAATTAATTGTTCTGGGAATATCCTGAATCTACAGAATTTCAGTAGGAACACAAAGACCATGGACTATGTCTCAAGAGTTCTTAAGTATTATGAGTATGGCTAAAATTTAAATACATATATGCAAATGTGTCCTGGTTTTCCATGTTGTGTTCTAGGCACACAATATCCCACTGCATGTTTTAACCATGTCTGTGCTTTGCAAACTATTTGTAAAACTTCTTTGATGTTTTGTAAGGAATCAGATGTGTTTCTTTGCTCTTTCCCATCCTCTCTTGAATAGGCCTGAGGCTGGAGCAGTACTTTTCTGTATACCACTGGTGAGCCAGTGACTTTGGCAAAGCCAGTTATTCTTCTTGTCATAGCCTCTTGGCGTGTAAAAGGGAGGCTGCCTCTGTGTGACTCGTCTTCCATTTTATTTGATGTCATTAGTCTTTAAAGTGGAGAACTTTCAGAAGAGTCTTAGTACAGAATTTTGTTCAGAGTTTTAAAGATCTGTTTTTCCGTGGATGCCAAATACTAATTTTCTCCAAAGACAGTAAATTCATTCTGTGCAAAGCAGAGAATAGTGATGAATGCCATCTGATTTTATGCAGTGTTTATATATAGTCTCTATTTTGTGAGGAGTTGTAAGCACTAAATAATTCATGTTATGCTATATCTGTAGTTTTTATGCCCACTTATTTTTAAGGGAAGTGTACTACTAGGGGTACTTCTTTGTTCTCTAGAAAAGTCTCTGTTGGGCTTGTTAACCTCTTCCCCCAAAGATGTGCAAGTAAAACAGTCTCTGCATCAGCTGAGAAATGCCATTTGGGAAATGTTATCAATATAAATCATAAGCACCCTGTCTGTTGTGAGAGTTTCTTAACCATCTGTATAACTTCAAGTAAAAGCTATTCGGAGCCCAGTCGTGCAGGTGCTTAGGCTTCCAGCCAGCTGCATGCACCTTGCAAGGGCACAGGAAGTACTTGTGGCAGTTAAAAATCTGGCCAAGGTGGATGCCTGCAGCACTCGTCCCTATTGCTGTGGATGAAGATTTGCAACCAAACCGATACTGACCAAAAACACTCTATAGATTTTTAGATTTTCTTTCAAGAATCAAAGAGAGACGACATCAACTGGCAAGTATGCTAATGGTCATGGAGAAATAGTCCAAATACCAGGAAGGAAGCAATGGTCTGGACATGGGGTACACGTGACCGGCTGTCTGTCCCCTTCAGGGCAGGGAGGTGGTGGTTAATGAGCAGTGCGGCTGCTTTTGCTGAATCTCTGCTTTAACGTCACACATCCAAGTTATTGATCCCTCTTGCACTGAGATCTAGTGGGAGCAGAGCATGAGGTGCTGCAAGGAGCATCTGTTATAAGGCAGATGCTGATGCGTCCATCGCATTAAATATTTAACTGGAAAAATCTATTATTTATGAATAACTGGTAATGCTTAGTTCCAGCATTCAGTTCTTGCTTGGTGTTGACTAGACGCAGTGAAATATTACATTTTCTTGTTTATATTTGGTACTGTTGGCAGCTTTTCTCTTAAGCGCTTGATGGGCTAGAGGGTAATGTACGTGTTACTCCATTTTGAAGAAATGCTTTTTTTTTGCATTAGTTGCCGTATTTTCTCAACTAATATGTTTTTTTACAGACTGACTTTGCAAAAAGGTGGAACATGGGTTGAAACGGTAGTCAGTCAAGTGACTTTTTAATAGTATGTCTCTCTCCACACCTTTTTTATTTTATTTTATTTTATTTTTTTTCAAAGCTTTATTTTCATGAACAATGATCCATGATTGGCACCCCCTGGTGCCTGGGTGCTGTGAGGGAGGCTGAGGGTCCCGGGAGAGCTGGGGCTGCTCCCGCCACAGGCCCGAGGACGCCTCCCAGCGGAGATGCGCGCGAGGCGCCGCCATGAGGCGCCACCCTGAGGCAGCGCCCGCTCCAGGCCCGGCGCTGTGCTCGGCCGTGCGCTCGTGGGTAGGTTCTGGGAGGAGTTTTCCTAGGAAAACTTGCGGCTTGAAAGTTTTGCTTCCCTGTTTTTCTTAACCTCCTAAATCTTAGACTTGATGGGATCCGAATGCTGGAAAATGGTTGAGACTTCTATTTTGCTGCTAAATGTTGGTGTGTATTGTAATTTACGTACCTTACTGCCTTAGATAGCCTTACTTCTGTACCGTCCAGAGTGACAGAGCCCGGAGCATGTGCTGGGCCTGTCCTTTGGCAGTGCAAAAGAGTGTAAAGTAATTAAATATGTTGGCGCGGTGGCCTGCGTCTGTGTCTGGAAGAGCTGTGCAGGCTCCCGATAGTGCTGGGGCTCATGTCCCTCGAGGAAGCGTCGTGAGCCTCTGGCACTTCAGCTCCTTTGCTCCTGCAGCCTCAAAAATTCCATCTCCTTCACCAGCCTAACTTATTTATGGATTGCACTGAACTGCGACCGGAGAGAGCAGGAAGCAGAAATAAATCAGCCACTGATAAAATTGTTTAAATCTTTTTTCTTTTTTTTTCTGCTATCTATCTTTAGTGCTAAATTTCAAAACACATTACAGACAGAAATATATAAGTATTTCTTTTTTCTTAGTATCAGAACAATCTGATACTAAGAAATTCTATGATCAGCTATTTCAGTGTCATTCAGTTACGCATTTCAGTGCGTAAATCAAAAGCACTGAACACTGGCGTTAGCTGCAAGCGACAGGAACATTTTTACTGCAAGCTAATGCCCTTGTTGTAGCTGTAGTGCTTTGAACACACAGTGTCACTCCAGACCAGGTAGTGACAGAGGGAAATAGGGGCTTGCAGAGACAGTGGAGTTGGAAGACTTTCTGTTGTTCCGTGTGGCTTTTTTTGCTGTTTGTTATCTGATTGCTTTTAAAGGTCAGGTGGCATTAGTTGGTTGCAGGCAGTTGTGGCCAGCAGAGGCAAGTTGCTGAGCAGTGTTACGGACCTGAGCGTCAGCTCCAGCCCCTGCACGAAACGCGCCTCAGTAGTGCAGTACTCCTGAGTGGGAGCATGTACCTGATATTTAAGCACAGCTTAGCACCTGGAGTCAAGGCAAGGGTCTCTGCATGATGAAAGAACTTCTTGTTTACAGTTATATAAACTGTTTTCTCCAGAGCTCCCCTATGCACTGAATTTACTGATTAAGAGAAGTGCTTTAGTGATCCACTTTGGCTGAAGTGATTCTTGAGTGGAGGGAGCCTTTATGGAAGACTTTGTATTACTACTTGTCAAAATAAAAAGCTGTCAGAAATTCTCCCTGTTGAAGCTAGAAGTTGTTGCAGCACCTCTGTTTATGTAGGATGCTGCCAAAGGTAATGTTTTCAGCTTTTAGCCCTGCTGCAGAAATATGCTCTAAAAAGATGTGCCAGGGAAGATGATTTTTATTTTATTTTCCTATGACTGTTGTCTGTCATTCCCATCACTGAGTACTTTCAGGCTGTACTTCAAATCCACATGAATTCTTATGCTTCCTGTGCTCCCTGTCGTAAAGCTTGGGGATGGAGTATGGATGGGTACTAACAGATTTCCCTGTCGTAAAGCTTGGGGATGGAGTAGTATGGATGGGTACTAACAGATTTCAGTTCCTTTCATAAGGGTGGCAGACCTGAACCTATCAGTCTTCAGATTCAGCTATGAAGAATATTTCTGGAATATTTCTTTTTCTTCTAACAAGCTTTAAAGAATTGATACTGGCTTGGAAAGTTGAATCAAACCAGTGAGCTTGAATCCCTGGGCTCCTGCCTCCTTCACAGTTTGGGTAGTTGTCTGGGGAGGGATGGAGAGTTGTCATTCAAGCCTACTTTGATCAGCTCTGTCAGGCATATGAATATTCTCTGGGAAACTTTTTGCTCTCAAAATAAAAATACAACTATCATAATGGGATCCTCATTCAGTCATGATATTTATAAAGAAAGAGGTGGTAGTTGCAGCTGAACTAGGGCTGAATGGGATACACACAAGACACGTGCCAACTCAGAGTTTCTTAGGAGCGTGGCCTTGCTATAACATGGAATGTCACATATAAAGGATCCCCCAGGATAACTGGGGAATATTATACTGCTAACTTTAAAGAACTGGTGCCTTTTCCCTTTGGATGTCTCCCTCCGTGGTTGGTGTTTGCTTGAGGAAAGATTGAGTGCAAGCTTTTGTCACTGACACTGGCAGAAGCTGCCGTACAAAGGTGACGGGAAGCGTTTTTCACTTTCCACAGCTGATGTCGACTCATTGGTTTCAGAAATGAATGAGATGGCCCTCTGAAAATTGCTTTTACGGGGTGTTGAAGGCTTTCTACAGCAGATTGAAAAAGGACTTGGATTTATCTAAGTTGTCTTTTAAAATTACCTGTATCATACCCACCTCTTATTTCCAAACCAGAGTCCCTTGATCTATTAGGCTGTGCTGTGGGAAATCATACTCAATTGGGCATCTTTGGTTCTTTTTCTGACATCTAGTTGTCTTGTTTAGTTTATGTGATGCCATTATGAAGAAGGTTTGTAATATTTAAAATATTGAAGCACCTTGGATGTCTGCACTGTTTTCTTTTGCAACAAACTGTCTTTTTGACCAATGTGGTTTAGCTTTTCCTTGTATGTTTTGTAAAAAAAACAAGTTCCTCTTTTTCATGTTTCTTTTGATTTTAAATTTGCCTAATCATTCACTGATGTTTTCTCTTTCTAAATATTTAGCGAACACCCAAGCCCACAGCTACCTGACTGCATCAGACATCATAGTTATTTTTCTGCTTTCAAGAGAGGTGCGATAGACACGAATCTTAAAAATAAATAAATAAACACACACACACAGAAAAAGGAACTGTAAAGGGATTAAAGTCTGTCAAACCAGATCTCAACAGATGGGCATCTGCTGTTCTTAACGAGCCAAGAATATCACCTTGAATGCTCTTAGTTCAGGAGAGCTATGGCTTGGAAAAGAGCAGTGCTTTCGTCTTAAATGTTTGAGCAGCTACATAGCTGATCTCAGATGCAGGGAAGTGTTCCCTGGTACAGAATATTATGAATCATTTACCTTTTAAAAGTAAATTCTGACATCCTAAATGGAGTATGCCATTTCCCTTCCCACGCATTACTTGTGATGCTGGGAGGTGAGGAGACAGCTACAAGTCAGCAGGCCTGCATTTTATTCCTGGCTTTGCTTTCCTCAGTAACCTTATTCAAATTGCTCATCTGCTCCGAGTTCTTCTGTAGTTTGCCAGTGTGTAGTGATTACTGAAAAGCATCTTTTTCAGTCATTTTACAAACACTTCTTTGAAAGACAGCTAGTTTGTTCTTTTGTCCATTTGATATCCTGAATTAATAGCTTTTTTTTTTTAATCTAAGAATAATCCTGCCTGCTTTGAATTGCTAGGCTACATGTAAAATTACTTTTGAAATTGCGATTTCTTTCCCTTTTCATTTTTGTACTAAGCCCCTGAGAATAGCTACCGTTTAGGGAAGAGTAGGTTGAACTACTTTGAAACTCATTGTAACCGATGGGATCAGTTAGATTCCTAAGGAGTCCATTCCTTCTTTTCCAACTTTTTTTTTTTTTCCTACTTATTAAGGGACTGAAGTTGGTCTTACCCCAGCAATTAAGATTAATTTTATCATAGAAGCCTACGGGACACATTTGTCATTTCAATTTGTCTTACTTCCCCAGCTCTGAAATGAATAGAGTTCCTTTCATTCATCCTTTCTATCATCTTTGATAGATTTCAGTCGCCAAATGGGGCCCTTGGGGCCACGCTGAATCGTGAAGCAGCTTTATTGATTCCCCGGGAAGTCAGATGGGGCTGTGAGTGTGAGTGTCTGATGTAGACGGGTGTATGAGTCCAGGCAATGAGTGCTGCTCAGTCTGGCCCCAGACACCACACTGGGAGTAAGGAGGCTCCCACGCAAACACCAAGTTGGCCATTGCTTCACTAGCTAAATACCCAGGGCCTGGGACATTTCTGTTTTTCTGTATTTCTGTTTCTTTAGCTGGAGGTAGATAATTGGAGATTTCTCATGTCTTCTATTTAGTAACATTTTTGGATTCGATATTTTTTGCCTTTAAGACAAGTTTCAGAAGCTCTCCCAGTACATGTCGTTTGGAAATCTAATAGCCAATTTAAAAACTACCAAATGTAGCACTGAAATCTCTGTATTTATTGTCACTTGGGAAGATGGGGCACAAGAGCTGAAATATTTTCTAAGTATTTACTGCAGATATAATTGCATATATTTTGTGATTTCAAGTCTGTAGATTGCATGATTTATAGCACTAAATGTAATCTGGTATTTTAAAATGTAATTTATAACATTTTTTCCTTTAGCTCTGAAGGTTATGAAAAATGTAGCCCAGCCAAGCATCAATGTCTCAATGAAGTGATGTCTTAAGCAGTCTGAAGACAAACAGAGCAGGTAAATAAGATATGAGAGAGATTTCACTTTTCTAAATCAGATTTTACTTCTGAAATTTGGGATGATCAAAATCAAAACACCAGCTGTTTAATTGTTGGTCACAGCAGCATTTGATTTCATCTCACAGTGCCAAAAATATTTCTTCCTACCCAATAATCCTGAAGGCTGTTTTGCTGAAGTTGACATTGTTGGACCGAACCTTTTTGGCATAAGGAAAGTTCAGGAGAAAGCATTCAAATTAAAATGTTTGGGCTGCCATGCGGAGTGAATCGGGTATTTCAGTTCTTAAAAGTCTTAATTTCCTTTTTGAAACAAAACGCAGGAAGACCCTGAAAAATCTTTTGGATTTAGATTTGTACTCTGGTGACCTGATTTATGAAAGTGCCCTGTGAAGTCTGCTGTCCTTATTTTTGTGAATAAAGTTAAACCTGGTAAGACAGAACCTTAGAATATAAGAATTTTCTTTATTTTCAGAAAATTTTGGTGGACTATTATGAGGGGAAATAAAGCCTTTGGCCGAGATCAGATTTATATGAACTGTATTGTGGAAACTTGATCTGCTGAGCCATTGCAGCCTGAAGGAAACAGTATCTTTGTTTAAAAACTTGGTGATGGGATCTCAGATAATCAGTAACCTGGGGCATACTCTTATGGATGTAGAAAATGCAGTCACAAGAGCTTTCCTTCCTTGGATAAGAAAATCTTGGAATGAGGCTCAACATCCAGTCATTGGTATTAGAAACCATATCTAATCTGCAAAATGTCTTTCAGTTTTCTTTTTCAACAGTACGTTATTTTATTATTATTTTATGTAATATTATCTTCTTAGGTAGTAGGAATTTGATACAAAAGCCACAACCTGAATGTGTTTAGTGCGTTGTGATTCAGCTGCCTGGCACAAAGATGTTACTCTGGCCATCCCCAGAACAATCTCGTGAAATATTCCTGAGGGAAGGAGACTTTCCAAAAACTACCTTCCTTTGGTGTGGCCATCTGTCTCTAGGCAGTCTTTTGGGCAAAAAATATAAATTACGAACAGGAAATAGCCCAGTTGCCAGATTAGCTTCAGAATACATACAGACGCTTCTATTCACTCATCAGGATTTAGTGCCAGGGTTTTTTCCTTCCTGTCAATGTTGGATTATAAAGTAAATCCTGCTTGTTTTACTTTCAGAAGTAAAGGATTTTGGTGGGATTAATTGTATATGAAAAGCGAGCAGGATTTGGCATTCTGTGTACTTCGAAATTGAAATAGAGGTAAACATTATCAAAAACTGTAGTTTACTGGTGCTACTTCAGCTTGTCGTCTGATCTGAATCCTTTCTGCTGAGTACTTCAAGATACTCATGTAACTTTAATAACATATGTGTCTGAAAGAGGGGAAAAAAGGGCTTGGATATAAGATTTCAGTTCAGCAAAACCCTGAAATAACTGCTTAAGTCCCTTCCCAAAGTTAGGGACACATTTAGGTGTTTTATTGACTCTAGGTGCGAATGAAGAACTCAATTCCTTCCCACCTCTTCTTTTCCCCTTCAGATATATGCTTTATTTTGATTTTTTTTTACGCTATTTTTTTCCCCATAGTATTCTGAAACTTCTTCTGAGGAAAGGAAGTGAAACTCTTTTACTGGGGATAATGCTCTGAAAATGCTTTTTCTGTTTTATGGATTTGGAGTTTGTGGAACATATATCACTTCTGGGGAAAGTGTGGGTGGATGTATGGGTGAGGTGCAACTAGCTATCAAAAAGTAAAAGTCAGCACTCAGTGAGCCTGAGTCATAGCATTAATTGCCCCAGATTAAATGTTAGGGGGAATTGAAGGAATTTGTGTCAGAACAGACCAAACCCAACCTTTGGCCCTCTAATCTTGTGTAGTCCAATTTTATAGCTTTTTGAAGGTGAAGATATTTCACGTATCCTCTGTCTCTGGTGTTTTTGAGGTTGCCAGTTTGTAATTAAAGATTGATTTTTTGGATGCTGTGCAGAATCTCTTCGTCTTTCAATTACTTGTTCTCCAGCAGAGTTTAGCAGCGAGTTCATGGTGCTCTAGAAGGGTCTTCTGGGCAGGGGAGATCAGGGAAAAGGCAGAGTTTTAATTTATCCAGTCCTTCAGAGTGCAGGGACCTGAGGTGAGAATTGGAGAGTGGTCAATCCCAGTGCCCCAAAGGCACCATCAGTTTTCAGAAACTAGTTTCAAAACCCTGATAATCACTAATGACCTCAGGGGGAGCGAGTGGCTCTGTGCGTGGGGCTGAGCTGAGATGGGGACACTCCGCACCACACTGCAGTCTCGAGCCTGGGGCTGTGGGGTTTCCCCATGGCGTGGGCACCTTGCTGCTGTCTTCTGCTTTCCTGTGTATAAAATAGGGCTGCATGTTTTGCAAGAGTGATATCCAGTCTGTCTTGGATGCGTTGTGCCTTTGGCTAGAAAGGAGGACATGGGGCTTGAGGCCACCCCTTGTTCAAGGGAGACTGACTCTGCAGCAGAGTGGGTGCCAGCTGTGTGACAGCCAGAGCAACGGCCCTTCGTGAATCGGAAACGTCGCCTGTCCTTTCCTGCTGCCCTGCAGCTTCATTCCAGGCACCAGGAACCTCCCTCTGAATCCCCTCGGTACCTGTCCCCCTCTCCTCTTTCTCCATGTACCCTCTTAATTCACCTGTGTTTCTCTGTGAGCAATTCTCTGTAGGCTGCCCTGTCTTCCTGCCTATACACAGTGTAAGCCCACGAAAAGCGCCTGAACTGTGGTGTTTACTGGTAGTTTTTGATTTGACAGGCATGAGGGAAAAGGGGTAGGGCATCTCTCTTCTGTCAAATGCTTTTACATTGCCTTGTTTTTACAGCACCTCGCACGGCAGTGCCTGGGTCTTGGTTAATCCTTAGGTACTCCTGTAGTAAATGTGTCATGGGAAATAGTAGCATCCAGTCAATACTTCAGATGTGTTTTTGAACGCTCCATATAAAACATCTTTAGTCCAAGTCAATAATTCCTCATCTGAATCCTCATCTGTTTAGAGGAAGCGCATTAACTTCTTGAATGGATTAAAATGATGTAAATGGCATGATAAAGGCCTCCTCTTGGAGCGTGCTGCATTCTGCATCTCCACATCTGCTATGTTATTCAGTTATCTCACGTATTAGCAGCCCAAAAATCTTTATGGGTTGTCGGTAATAAATCCTACATGATGACTTTCTTACTGTTGTTGCATGATCTTGGGTGATTTAATGCCACTCTCTGGCAACAGCCAGCAGCAAAAGACACCAGTTCCCAAGAGCGAGATGTGAAATAATTGCTGTGGCACTCCTTTTCTCTAATGCCAAATCGAAGGGAGACCTGATGCATGGTTTAAGTGATGAAATATATAATGCAGTTTTAGTGTTTTTATGGGAATCTTTCACATCCTGTTTAGGTACTCATCCATCATGTGGTATAAGGGTTGTTTATCAAAATGTATGAGAACCAAAGGAATAATTCTCTGTAGGTTAATATTAGGGAAGCACAGTCTATGTAAGATGCCAATACTCTTAGGACTTTTGGCTAACACCTAACACAGATACAAGAACAAATTTTGACACTGTTTTTTGTATTCCTTTTTGAGCATTTCTTTTGAGTTATCCTCATTTGGTCATAAAGGTTCCCTGTTGTTCATTTTAGCCTGTCTTCTGGGTAGTGATAATGATAAATTAAAATAGAAGACAATTATTTAATGTTTTTTTACTTTCACTTTTAGCAAAGCAGCAAGCTGTAAATTCAGAGTACATTTAGGAAAAAAAATCAGTCACCCTTTAAGTTGTGGTACATTACCTGTATAAATGCACAGCTTAACTGTTTCGTGAGTGAAATGTATGTGTCCATCTTTGTCTTCTACATCATTTATACCTTTCAATTCTCAGTGTTTGGGTGTTCTATTGGAGGAGTTATTGGTTAATGCTGTTTCCCATTGAAGATGGGAAACCTCTAAGGGGAAGCTCAGATGCTGCAACCCACCAGAGAAACAAGTTTGTTTACTTGTATCCTTTAAGAAATTACACCCACTCAGTGCTATATATTTGAGAGGGTTTTAGTTTATTTTTGCACCTATGTCTTCCTGATCTCATTTCGTTATGTTTGTTACCAAAGCTGCACCAGTCTGAGCCTGTGGCATTGTGTTTAGATTTTGAGTTGCGTCATTGCCGAGCCATCTGCTAATGCCCTGTGTCTGCTGAGCGCTCGCGTGAGAGCTCCTGTCGCGAGCCGACTCAGAGAAGGTAACAGATTTTTAGTGTGCAGGCAGGATGGAAATGGGGAGACCTGAAGAGTGATTATTGCCTAGCCAGGGGTTGTCTCAAGCAGCCTGCTCGCAGTGCGCAGCCTTGCAGAAGCACCTAACATGCCTGCGTGTCAGCTCTTCACACATGAGCTGAGGGGAGTGGACTTCATCTGGGGATCTGTAGCTGCTGGATGCCCAGCTGCGTGCAAAAAGTGGGCACAGAGTTAATTTAATCAGGACTTCAATAGCTGGCAGAAGACAGAAGCTCCCTTTGGCCTGTCTTCTGACTTAATGTGTGCTGAATCCATAGCTTCTTACTTTGATAAACAAGCAGACCCATGTATAAGTAATTGCTTCCTCTATTTTCCATTGATTAGCATTCAGGATAGGCCACTCTGGAACTGAAAATGAAGAAATTGGGTACACCTAACCTCTGCTTGTTGAATGCATACAGTCTGCAGACCGTTTTGCACCAACAGGGTGCAGAAGGTAGCTCTGAGGCTTGTGCCTTACTTTGGAGTAAGGGTAGTAACTAGCACTATTTCATTAAAGGAAATGGGAGGGAAGAAGCCCCAGCAACCCCAAGCAGTTCTGATTTCTGTGGTTCAGAAATCCCTCATGCTTTGATATGAACATGTGCTACTTTGTGCTTCTTCCTGTGCTCGTGCTGCTCTGCGTGGTGGGAAGAAGGGGCAAAAGGCAGTTGTGACAGCATTAACCTGAGGGTGAAAGGGCAGGGGCTCCGAGTGAACTGCTAGTCCAGCAATGCACTGTTGTATCTCAGCGTTCGGCCAAGCGCTGTGGAAAAACTGGGCATGAAATGAGTTTATTTCGGGTAAGGAGCGAGGATGCTGTCTCTGTGCGTCGACTGTTTACGTGCAGCACCGCTGGGGCTGGAGCCAGTGAGCGCTGCTCACGCTGCCCATGCTCGCGGCACGGCCAGGGGCTCCCAGGAATGTGAAACCTACCCCCTACCCCCCTGCACTGGGGTTGCTGGTTTCCAAAGCACGACTGTCGCTACAGCAGGAGGTCAGGGCTGGAGCTGTTCACAACTCCTATGCTGTCCTGGCTGTGCCTAGAATCCCCTATTGCTCATTTCAGTCCTTTCTCCCCTAACTTGAAGCATTCTTCATCTGGAGTTTCTTTTCCTAGAGCTATTTGTTCCCTGATATCAGGAAAGAAATTATAGAATTGTCAACAAAGTCCATGTTCTCCATTTATCTCTGTTTCCCCCTGCCTTGTGCCTGTGTTTCCCATTCATCTCAGTCTTACCTTTGTGCCACCCCTGCTGCTGTATAAGGCTGTAAATCATGCTTCCCTGGAGCTGTCCCTTCGGGTTGGAGCGGCACGGGGTGCCTGATGCTGCCCACCCTCTGCCCGGCTGCTATAGCTGCCCCATGGAGAAGGAGGAAGAAGCCCTGTTCCCCACAGACAGAGGTGCCTGCCAGGATGTGCGCTGGCCTGGGGGCCCCAAAGTGCCATCCCTGCCACCTGTGACAGCCCTGGATGCTGCCCCCGTCTTGGCTTCGCAGGCGTGGGGCTTTCTCCTCAGCTGCGGTTGCTGCGTGTGTTTCCTGACACTCCTGATACTCAGTCCTGGAGATTTTCACTGAGAATTTTGTTGTTTCACGAATCAGTCAATAGGCTGGGAATCAAATAAGGGAAGTGGAAAGCCAGTGACTTGATTTCCCCTGACTGTGCACCAGGCTAATCTGCATTATGACTTCTGAGATTTTCTTTTCTGTTGATGTTGTAGTCGACAAAATCAAAATCTTATGGAAATTTAATTTACTGAGTCATCAGATCTCTAATCCTGTTTGACGACAGCCCTGCTGTCATGCGTCCCAAATTCTGAGATTGCCTTGGAGTTATTTAGTGCACGACTGAGTGCGTCTTTGCAGCTGCCGAGTTATGAATTTGCTAATTCTCAGTGAAAGCACAACTCTTGGCTGAGACCAAGGAATCTTTTGGAGTAATTGTAATAAAATGGAGTGGTGACTGTGGTTGTTTTTCTTGGTTTTGTATGTGGTTTGGGAGGCAGTAGCTGGTGGTATTTCCTTGCAGGACAGACGTGTGTTTTCCTCATGGCACCAATTGGCTTTTTCTGACTTGGCAACTTGCATTTGCCACTCAGGTTGGCAATTAGAATAAATGCTACAAATTGCTCAGACAAAAACAAATGAATCTATAAATGTACATGTTTAATAAATTTTCTCATAAGTATTCAGGCCATAGCCTAATGTGATGCTAGCAAATACCTTCATTACCGGGAGACAAAATATAACACAATTTGTGCAGCTGCAATGGTGATATATAATATAAACAACTTAGGTTAAACTGAGGTGTGGGAGAGGAATTTAAGAGTATATTTTAATAATTTGTTATTTAGATGAATTGTGACTTGCAGTCAGAATGAGTGGTGTACTTCTAGAGGCAGGGAAGTCTAAATTTGATGGTCTGATGTGGCAAGTATCACTGACAAACTTGTCTGTATGTCTGCTTCTGTTCCCGGTGTGGGTTGTGTTTCTTCTGAGCTGTTGTCAAGAGATTTTACTGTCTTGGAGTTATATAGTGCTCTGATATCAGGGCTTAGATATTAAAATCTTCAAAACTACAGAAAACCTTAGCCTGAGCATTTATTTAACGTCGAGATTTATTCATGGTTTTAGAAAAAAAAATGCAAGTTTTAAAATATTAATTAAGTTTTGAATTAAAATAATTATTGTGCTTGTTCTCGGGGAAGAACCCCTGCAAAGTTTTCTTCAGCGAATTTTTCATGCTGTGACTGGTGCTGTTAATTTGTAATAGTAAACCTTGAAAGGAAGGTAAAAATTTTAGCAGTAATTTTATGACATCACATGATATTGTTCGCAAAATAACTGTTTAGTATTTCTGTTATGTTCCCCCTTATGTGAAAGGGCAGCATATGGTGAATATTTGTTTGCCAGGAATATCTTATTTTAAAGCAAAAAGTTACCCAAATGTAGCTGGTATTAATATGATCATAACAATGTACTCATAAAGGCATACGGTGACTATGCTTGTATCTTAGGTCTGTTTTGCTGAATCTTTTCACAGTCTGTGATTATACTCACTCTGAGCCATCACTGGTTCTTGCTGTGAAATACAAGTCTCAGCTTTGTGTCCCCCCGATTCAGTATCACACACATCCAGTTACAGCTTCCAGCTCATGCTGGCACCAGTTTAAAACACAGCTGGTTGTGAGTAGCTACAAAAGCAGATGACTCTCTTACAGATGTTGTTTTTCCCTGGAAGATCATCTTTGCTCATCAGGCACGTGTGTGTATGCAGGTATGGGGACTGGATCTCAGCTTTGCCTCCGTCCCAGTAGGATGTGTTTAACTGCTGTCCCACCACGGCGCCTTGGAGGTTGCTCAGTACCCGGCTCTTTAGAGCTGCTGTTGGATATTAAAATGTCAAAGTGCAAATTTGACCAAAAGGAGAGGCGATCAAAGCAAGTGTGTCGGAAAGGGCATTGATGGATGATGCTGGTGGATGGAGAGAAATGATGCATCTCTTTTGGCTGACACAACCGGGACAATTTGGGTAGAAGTTATGGACCCTGAAAGTAATCAGGCAATTTTTTGTTTAGGATGTCTGCATTCCCATGGCAGTGACATAAATAGGATCAGGAAATCTTTTACAAACAAGAGGAGTTTGTAGGAGAAAAAAATATATAGTTTGCATGGAATTTTAATTATAATTAGTCAAGTGGAATAACCTTTAAGAAAAAATCTTGAGATGTGAACTAATTTCTAGGGCTAAGCTAGCAATATCTTTTTAATTTGTTGAACAGCTAGAAGCTATTTTGGAGCAAATCCAAGGAAATAAACCTTGTGTAAAGAATAAGGTAGAATAATAAGAAGAAACATCAGCATTCTAGTGATTGCAGAAATATCATTAGTATTGAGTCATTCAACATAGTAATAAAGAAGTGTGTATGTGTTTAAAATTTTTTCAACATATGCTCTCTTTGGTGCTTACAGTGTGAATTTTAAAGTTGAAATATTTAATCCACAATTGTAGAGACAAAGTCTATGGTTGTCCTCATTAAGATTGTTACTTGGAAAAATAAGGATGGGTAATAAGTCTAAGTAGCATCTAGACAGCAGGGCCAGTAATAAGAGTAAGAATAGCCATCTGGTAATGACTGGGAGCTATACTTACAGAATGAGAAATTAAACTGAAAATAATGGATTCTAATTATCCTGCTAAAAAAAGCCCTGGCTGGTTGTTGTTTACAATATACTATTGAAAGTCTACTGCAACTAGGACCTGAGCAAGGATAACTAGTCTTATGAAAAATGGATGAATGAGAACAAGGAATGTGCTATAAAGAAATACGACTCATATTGATATTTTTCTTTAGCAATTCCTGGTTTCATATTCTCTGTAAAATCTTCCACTATCCCTGGGAATTCTACCTTCATAGAGCAATCTTGCCACTGACGAAGGAAGAAGAGCTAAAGAAGAAAGCAGTTTCTTCTGTGGCTCAAGAGAAAGTGTTGATGTAAGCTGATGGTAAACAGGGAAGAAGCTGCAAGTGAATAAATGCTGGGTGCTTGATTCTGCTGGCCAAAGCCACCCAATGTTGCCCCCATCATGACTATATATAAAAATATGTGTGTGTGTGCGCGCACGCGCACTTAATTTTAATGCTGCTCCAGCTGAAATTAAGGCCTAAAAATCCTGGCATGATGTCTCTGGCTATTGAGGAGGTAAAAGTAGTATTTTAAGCTTTTTAGCATCGTGTTTATAAGGACTACAGAATAGTATGATTAATATTCAGAAAAGGTGCTGACTTGTGTCAAGTTGCCAATTACCACCATATCAGCCAAAATCAGCTGTGGGGAGAACCTTGATAAAATAATAGAAAGAGTTTTATCAAAAAGTGCAATTTCATTAGAAACAGACATTGGTTGCCTGGTGATTTTGATTAAAGAGATATTGTGATTGCTGCTGGACCTTTCCTAGGAAAGAAGGATCCTTCTCATTTATATTGCCTTAGAAAGAGATGCTGATAATCTTGTTGAAGAAAGAGGAAAATAAAAAGCACAACAAAAAGGATAAAAAAGGAGAGGAATTGGCATTTTCATATGAGGGGCTTGAAATCTATTGAAGCTACAGCTCTGAGCAGTTTTGTGTACAAAGAGTCCTAATCTGATGGATTGCTGAAATGCAGTTTTAAAGTGAGTTTGACTGCAGAGCACATTTTAGAGTGTTCTGATAGATTTAGGAAGATATTTGTGTATCTGTTGCAGAGATGCACCAAATAATTTGTTAAAGCAAATGTGTATTCCATCATATGCTTCTGTTTTGCTTCTCCCCGGGTTAAAGTTAGGATACGTTACAGTACCGTTTCTTTACTGTTTCACGAATCTCATTAGAGCAGGAGGATAAATGTCAACGGTAAGAAAAATTGAAAGCTTGCCCTTGATGCCAAGAGACAGCCTCTTGTCTTCGTTCAGCTTGTTTGTGACAGTAAAGGTTAGGCAGGTGAGCCCTCCAGGGAGGGACCTACATCTCGCTTCACAAATCAATTCCCACATATCCCCCCAAGGACTCGTACTCTGGCTCTCCCCAGACAGACACTCTAGCAGAAATGGAAAAAGTGCACTAGACTTTATTCCAGTACCTCCAGACTATGCCTATGGACTTGTACTGTTCCACATTTCTCATGTACGCTTCTACAAGATGAATGTTCTCCTGTTTTCAGCATCTCAGCAGTTATTAAAACAAGCAAGTGGCTCTTATTGATTAGTGTGCCATGCGGCAGCCCTGGGCCCGGTGTTGCTGCGAGCACAGCGTGCTTGGCACTGTCACTGGCAGAAGATTCAATTGGTGTAAAATGGATTTGAAACAAAGGGGACTGTGCTGATTTAGTCCCCAAAGTATGTGGCCCCTTATCTCTAGGTGTGAAATGATTCTGTTTTAGATGTCCAGCTGATAAGTGTGTTTTACAGAATGTTCCTTTTCCATTAATTGGCTTGTATTACCCACTATTTCCAGCTGATTTGGAGAAAAATTTCCTTGTGTTTTTCCTTGTGGGTGAAAATAGCAGCCTCTGTTTTGAAAGTGATTTTTACATTTGCGGTGCTATCAGCCACGCTGGTCGCCATCCCTTTATTGCAGCTTGTTACTGTATCTTAATCAAACCAGTTGTTTCGCCTGCTTTCCTGTTATCTCATTTGACACCAGCAAATTCTTGTCAGCCAACAGCACAGTAAGAGACCCGGGTTAATTTGCTGCCAGGCTTGTGCACTGCCTTTGCAGCACGTGCAGGTTTTATCCTCTGTGGGGTGGCCTGTGTCATGGTTGAACACTTGGCACCTCTCCTGATGTGTTTCGTTTGCTGTCTTCATTCCTCCCATTCCTCATCAGCCTCTTGCTTTCCTATTCCAGCAAAACAAAACCCAGCTCTGACCCAAGTACTTGGCAATTAATCTTTTTCACGCCCTGTCTTTTTCCTCCTTTTGTTCGAAGGCAGGATGTACTTGACAGCCAGCAGTTTAGTTTGTTTTAACGTGTTTCTCTAGCAGTTATGATTAGAGATTGAATGTCTTAGTCTTGAATCACAGTCTTGAATAATAGGAGGAGAACAACCTGGTCCCTCCAGAGGATTCACTGGCAAAAACAGGAATTGCATCACAGTTTAGCCACAAGCCACTTCGTACACTTTATTAAGATATAAATTTTTAACCTCCATGGTAACAACTTTTTGCTTCTTCTAAAGAATGATTTTGAGTTTGAACTGAAGTTGGAGGTATATGTCCCTGTCTTTTGGAAACACAGATGAGGAGCAGTGGGGGGCTCCCACAGGCAACTGGAAGGGAAGTGGGGGACGGGGAGGGCAGCAGCTGCTGTAGAAATGGTGCTGGGAGCTGCTGCTGAAGCAGGCTGATTGAACTGCAATGGGACCTTCCCTTTTGTTCCTCTTTAAATGATGGCCAACTTCTTAAGTCTTTGCAAAAACAAACCTTCTCTTCCTGAATTTTGTGACTCGTTAAATGAGATATACCTTCCTGAAAAAAAAAGCTTTATTATGTAGTTTCTGTTATGAATTTGTGAAACTTTTTGTTCAACTAAGTTTTTGATGAATATGCAGTTGACCAAAATGATTTTGGTCAACTCTAAGACTGAGATCCCCCAAAGCCACAGCTAAGATACTAAAAGAGGTTAAGGACTGAAGGGAGGGAAATGCTTTAGGCTAAATGGATACAGAGGCACAGCTGAGAGGAGTGTAATGCAGGGAGCTGCTGTCTTCTATCATTTGGCTGTGGGAAGAAACAGAATGAAATGAAACAACCCAAAATATGAATGAACAGGAGTTTACTTATGGAGAAAAGACAGGTTCATATTTCCTGTGTGAAGATGAGTTATTCAAATCATTTGAATTATCTGCTTATGTGGAGCATACTGTAAAATACATGTGATCTGGACAGACACCTAAGCAAGAACATAACAGCTTAGAAATGTTTGTGAAGAGAGGAATCCTTGGATGGTGCTTGGTTAAGCTGCAAACCTTGGCTGGCCAAGGTCATCCCAACCAAGTGGGCTATGTCCCATGTTCCCACTGAACATATGCAACTATTGCTGCCATTCCTAATAGAGAGGGAACATTGAAGTGACACTGCCAGAGCAGGTACAATTGCTTTTAGCAGTGAGACAAGATTAGCTGTTGCCTTTTGAGGTTTGGAAGGAGTTGAAAACCCTTGTACCACAAGAGAAATGTTGTGACGGTGGCGCAGATGTGCTGTGTAGTTTGGAAAGGCAAAAGCTGCCTCTCCTATAATTGGCATGTGCCAGGAGATAAAAGAAAGAGAGCAGAGGAAAGCCAGTCATACCACCCGTGAGCCCAGTGTCCTGATGTTTTGTGCATTTGTTGTGTTTTTGAAACCCAGCTCTTGACTTTTAGCTTACAGCAGTGCCAGTGCTAAAGGGTTTGGCAGGCAGAGCAGTGAGCCTCACCCTGGCGACACAGTAGTGGTTTCTTAACTCTGTTTCCTTGCTCAGATACTAACATCATCCTCCTTCCTTACTGACTGAAATGCTTTCCAGAAGAGAAGCCCTTTGGGATTCAAAGCATTAACAAAAGGTTGGAACTGAACAGGCCAGAGGTCTGTCAGCAGCGCTGCCTGCCACGCTCCCTTACAGCCCTAGAAAATGGTGCACGGGCAACTTGCATGCTGCACCAAGAGCATTTAAAAACACTGAGAACCAAATATTTCCGGTTAGCTGTATGGTCTGGGTCTTGACTTAGGTATTTCCATCTGTGGAGTACTTGGATCAAGATTCTGTGCTCATCTTTTCTCTCTAAGAGCTAGGAATTGACATAGTGGCTGGACGCTGTTTCCAGTGATTTTTCCTCTGGTAGAGCAGCCATTTTGTCCAGGGTAGTGCCGTAAAGTGTCCGATTTTCTTAAATTCTGAACTTTCTTATTAAGTCAGGAGACAGTGCTAATTAGTATACATTATTCTGAGAACTGAGAGTTTATGAAGTAATTTTTTCACAAGCAGAGTATAAATTGTGTTCAAGTGCCTGGGGAAGATAGCTGGTGGCTGTTCTGTGTCCTAGTAATCTTAGCTTAAATAGTAGTTCTGCCTTTGCTTGCAACTTTGTTTTGACTTGTAATTAAAGTTTCAGAAGGGAAAATGATTATTTATTTTTAACAAGTGAAGAGTCATACGAGAGAGAATATTTCTTCACTTTGGAGGTGTTGTTCTTGGGAAAGAGGTATTTAAGAAGGTGTCTCAGAAGTCACTGTGCTGACCCTAGCCTTAAGTAGGACAACGAACATTTGATGATAAATCATTCATGGTCTCTTAAACTATAGTTACAGTGAAATTGCTACATTTGCTAAAAATAATTGATGCAAATCATTACCCAAACTATGGTCTTTATAGGCCCATGTCTATTAGGCTTGCTTTAATTTATTCCTTTTTGCTGGAAATCATGTTGGCTACTCTTATTTTCAGTTAGTTTCAGCTCAACTAACTTCTAAAATGGAATTTTATCTGGATTAAACTCAAGTCATTTCAGCCTTCTATACTGACATTATTGACTTGGTTAAAAAGTAATTACTTAAGTTTAGGATGGTGTGACTTATTCTGTTGACAGTTTGTTAGTCCATTTGAGATCCCATTTAGGCTCAGTAATATTTGCAGAGATGAAAAATAAGTACTTTGTGCTGAGGAAAAACAAATTTTCCCTAGTAGCACCAGAAAGTGGTGTCTCCTGAAAGGGCACTTGGACTTGTTTTGCTGTGAGCGGAGCTGCCAGCAACTGCAAAGTCAGTCTTCAAAACCTGATGTTCAGCGTACCTAAAGGAAAGCATGAAAATGTTCTCATTTTCCTAGAAGAGTACCAGTTCTAGCTGAAAGGTGCAGCACTTGCTTCATGCTGACATTTGTGGGATTCCTGTATTTCAAATAGAGGTGTCTGGAGACAGCCCCAGCTTCCT
>NW_010584774.1:761066-793332 GCF_000705375.1 Tinamus guttatus | reverse complement strand
CTTTATGCTTTCTGTCTCCTTAGAGCTGTAGACACAAGCAAGCTCTTACTGCTTTCATTTCTTCTTGCTCTTCTCAGTATTTGTGATTTGCTTTTCTGTCTGCCTGTCAGCTGCTGTCTGACTTGCACCCTTGATGGAGAGAGGAAGCTGTGGTTCAACTTTCCAACAGTGACATTTCAGACACCAGCTCTTCATGGTTGTCTCTGTCCACATCCAGATGCTGCAAGGCAGCAAATTTCACATACACAAGCAAACTGCAAGTGCTCCAGTCTTCAGTCTGGACTGTACTTGATTTAGGAGAAGCTAGAAACAAGATCCAGGCCTTGGTTATGGCAGTGTGGATCCTTGGATCATTATTCCTGTACCTATTTGAGCTTAAATAATGCTTCATAACATTTATACTCACTAGTAAGACAACTGATGTCCTTTGCTCTGTGCTACTCTATGGTCACGCGTGCCCTGGCTCCCGGTAGCCGCTGTGCGGGAGCTCGCAGCACTTGGGCAATTGCCAAAGTGTCTGCTGCTCCGGTGCGCATTGCTACAATCTCCACATCAAAGTCTTTGCACTGCTTGCCTCTGATACCACAATTTCCTTTGCTCTCC
The DNA here is from genome assembly GCF_000705375.1 of Tinamus guttatus. The sequence continues at coordinate 792,729 of NW_010584774.1, read as the reverse complement.
CTAGTTTCCTGTCCCTGGCACTAGCTGCCTGTGCCATTCCTGTCCTGGGCCTGCCCTCCTCCCCGTTCAGTCAAGCTTACCTGTTTTGTTCCCTTCCTGCATGATACCAATGTCGCTGACTAGCTGGTCTCGACAGGAGTCTGCTTCAAAGGATGATTTAAAGATTTTCTGTAAGCCTTTCTGGCTTCTATTGTATGAGGTCTTAAAAAAAAAAAAGTCACTTAAATCTTTTTTTTCTATTTGTTTTTCTTTATGCATGTGATAATATTGCTCACTTTATCAATGAGACTTGGTTGGGGAGAGGAATGAGGTTGATCAACTCGTGCTTACTTCAAACTAAAAAGCTTGTTCAATTATTCAGATTTTGCAAAAAGAAAATGCATTTTAAGTAACTTGTTTGCTCACTTCAAGCCTAATGCAAATTAAAATGTCTGCTTTACAAGCTTGGGCTTTGAATTTGGGTTATGATAGAAACCCTGCAAGATCTTCTGCATCTTAATCAGTGCTGTGGGTGCTTCTCCTTTCGGGGAGCAGCTCGGAGGGCAAGAGGAGCAGAGCTGAGGGCTCCAGCCTGCGAGCAGGGAGCGCTGGCCACCACGCAGCAGCACAGCTGTGCGAGGTGCAAAAACACAGAGATTGATTTTGTTTCAGGACAGGACAAATCCCTGCACTGTCGCTTTGTTCCTGGTACACTTTATGCTTCTCCAACTATTTTGCATTCTCTCATACAAGAGATAGTACAGTTTCTTTTAAATTTTTGCTCATGTTCCTGTAGTCTGCATCCAGTCCCTTTCTATTTTAAATTTATACATGTGAGTATCATTTTTGTCCCGCTCTTTTATCTCTCTTTCCCCTAAGTATTTCTGTTGTAGTGGAGGCCCTAGAAGTAGAAAATGGTTTGATGTTTAGCTGTGAGGCCAACTTTTCAAAATTTTTTTTCCTAAATGCACGGAACTGGTTAGCCGGGTTGGCCATTTTTGTGATTTTTTTTTGAAAGAAACATAAAAAATATGAAATAATACAGAAGTTTGTGATGACCAGTTTCACTGTCTCTCATAAAAATACAGGAAATTTCCCGGTTTTGTTTAAATAGAGTTCATATGTTTCTTTACTGCTGATGAAGGAGATATGTTTTTTTCTTTATAATCTTTCAGATGCTTCTTGAGATATAGCAGCACTGAAGTAAAAAAAAAATCAAGTAGAAATATAACCTGTGAATTAGCTTTGTATTTTCCATTAGCAACAGGACTGAATGGATAGCTTCTCAAGTACCACGTAACGTGTTAATTGAACGTTTTATCTAGTACATGGAATGTTACACAACTACTACTTTTGCATGATGCACTGCTATATTTTACCTCTCTCTGTAATGTCAGAAAACAGTGCCCTGAGCACATCAATTCTAGCAAATGGGCGCTATGCAATTGGGTTAAGTTTCAAAGCCAGTAAGGCAAATACAAGCAGCTCTTAAGTCTTTTTTTCTCTTTGTCTGTGTCTGTCTGCCTCTTTTTTTTTTTCTTTTCTTTTTGAATGGCGTATATGTACACACAATAACAGCTCATTATTGTCTCTTTGAGAGCTAGTCTTGAATTTATGATCAAATTTTCAGCATGCCCTATGATATATTTTAGGCTGCTGAGCACTGCAGAAATCCTGTCAATGGTCACATGGCTTTTCTAATGAAAAGCCTTTTCATCCTTTTTCATCCTGCATTCTGCAAGAAACAACATGCAATTTGTGAGCTTAAATTTGAAGTAAATTTGGCCAAGAGTCAAAAGGGAAAATAATCAAGGATAAGTAGAATGGAGAAAACTTGCACAAAAGAACAGTTCCCTAGGGAGCCTTTGAACAGAATCATGTTGTTGTGTGTGATGCGCAGACTTAATTCTTGACAGGGCCATTTGTCACCGTGTACGTGAGGTCTTCAGCAAGTCTGCTGTGGACCTGGGCCCCTGCCTGGCCTGCTGCTGTGTCCTGGGTGCTTCATGTTGGCGGAAATCTTCTCCTGTTTCCCTGTTGGTAAAATGGGAATGTCAGTATTCCTCTCGTTTGCAAGAAACAAAGTGGACTTTTTGGAGGGGAGAAAAAGGGGAGAGAGAAGCATTGGTCTGTGAGGATGCTTTGGTGAAAACTGGTCTTTCTGTTAAATATGTGATACTGGTTTAAAAATTGCTGGCAGTTTTGCTTCTCCCACCAGGTATTGCTGTGTTTTGAATATTTAAGAATTTGGAATTCTTTCTGTGAGCAGGGACTTGGCTGAGGGTATGAAGCAGCAGCAATGAAGCTGTCTGCTTTTGAGCAGTTCACTTAGTAAAATGCACAGTGTGCTCCTAATTATAGACACACACACGCTTGTGGGAACATAATCATACAATTCCCGGGGGTATAGCTGGGCTGCTGTGCCCAGATTTTGAAAGCTAGAAGGGGAAGATATTGGTTTTCTTTAACGTTCATGTAGGAAGTGAAAGCCAGGGACCTGGGGCCACTTGGCTTAGTACATGCTGTGCTAAGGAAATAATGAAAGAAATGAAAGCCTGCTCTGAAGTAAAGCAGGAAAATCTGCCCTCCCTACAACCATCATCCCAAGCATCAGGCCAGTGTTTAGTTCTTGAATCTTACTGCTGTCACAGGGCAAGAGGCCCTGGAGGCTGTCACCCTGCAGGAAACTGTAATCACCCCAGACAGCTGCTACCCCTGCCATGACCTAGTGTGGGCCTGCAGTGCCAGCAAGCAGCAATGGCAACACAGAGGGAAGGCTGAACTGTGTCACTGTTTTATTTATGTAAGGGATAATCTCCTGCTAAATGAATATAGGAAATCAAAGTGTGTCATTTCATACTGGTAGGTTTTGGGTGAACATCACCCTTCTCCTTTTGCGAGTGAGGTGCGTCTCAGCAGCAGCATGGCGGGCAGGTCTGGTGTAACCTGCGCTGCCCAGCAGAGACCCAGCAATAGCCCATTCACTGCCACACTGCGAGCGCGTCCCAGCCCTGGGGCACGGGCCTCTCACAGACCCTTATGCTCAGAGCGGCTGGCAGCACCCCGCTGGGAACCAGGTCTGCTGGGATAATAACACGTCTGGTTTCTCCCCCTTAAGCTTTCTTGTATCTTCTTCCCATCACATTAGCAAAGGCATAGAAAGGGTGAAGTGCACACAGATTTACCATTTTCACTTCTGAAGCGCTGCCGCTTGGGAGGGTCACTTGCTCTGTGGCTTGACAAGATGTCCTTGCTTCACTTGTGGTTAGGTCTGATGAGCTAGCAGATGTTTGCTGTGCTCTTACCAACTCCTGAAATTCTAGTGAAATAGATTGGGTACATCTCCAGAATTTTTTGTTTTGGCAGGTAAAACTACTGCTATGTAGAGCAAATGGACCATCACGTGTTTCTTTACACAGACGCACAAACATGTGCAAAAAATCTTGTCTATTTGTCATAATTTGACACAGAAATTGGTAAAACTCCACAAAGATGAGCATGGTTATTGGGCTCACAGTCATAAAATGACCTTCTGTTGCGATGCCTGTTCCCCTTCCTGGGCACTGTGTTCGGAAGGGGATTTGGTGTCATTGAATGGTACTGTGTGGTGGAAGGAAAATGCTAACACTTTTAGGCCTTTCCTTTGCTTGCTCACATGGAAGCCAGGTAGCTGCTGTCAGCAGTCTGTATGCTGATCTCTATGTTACTGCAACATGGTCCATTTCAGTGCAAGTACTGAAATTCAATATATTTGACATATGTATTGAGAATTTAATGTACTGTTTGTACCCTTAAAAATATGCTGAATTAACTTTCCATGAGTACTTTGTACTTTTTTTTTTTTTCGTAAGCGCTAATGAAGAATAATTCACATCTGTGTCTCCGCCATTATGCTGAAAAGTAGGGGAATAAGTTTTGTCATGCTGTTTCTGACACTGTATGTGTTACCACCTCTGGATTTGTGTCTGTGTCTTTAAGATTTTACTTGTTATGCCTGCAGGTGCCGGGGGAGAGAAGGCTTTGGTGTGAGTTGCTGTGATAGGATTTAATCTCCTTTTGTGTCTTTTTAAATGCTGGTAGTTTGTAATGGTACTTGATCTTGCCAAAAGCAATAACAATTAAACCACGTGGAAGTCCTGTAAAACTATGCCTGTATTCTCAAGAAAAATCTATTTAGAAGATACATATTTCTGTGTTTCCATTTATTTCTCTTACCTAAGTAGTAAATCATGTAAAATTGCATATTATCATCTATTCTAATTGCAAGATTTTTAGATAAATTAATGGCATTATTTTTAAAATATAACATTTCTACTTAGTTTATTTCTTCCTTTCAGCACTGCTTACAGTGTTACTTCAAGGATCAGCAGGTACTGAATTTTACCTTTAAAATTCACTTTATTTACCATTGCGCAGGTGTTTCGGTGCCCCTGCTTGCCGGGGAAGTCACGTCGCGGCGAAGCGGCAGAGGGCGCTGCCTCGTCTCGGATCGGGCAGACTTCACTCCGTGGGGCCGGAGGCTTCTCTGGGCTTCTGTATTTTGGTAAAAGTATAAAAAGATTTTTTTTTTCTTTCATACAGCTAGTTCCCTTGCATGATATGTTGAGCTACTGATTGGGCATAAAGATGAAAATCTGTATGTCTTATATATCTGAGATGAAAGGACATAAGCCGGAAATATCATGCTGCATTTCCAACATAATTTTTGTCCTCATCTTCCTTTCTTCAACAGTGAAGGGATGTTTCAGCTCTGCAAATACCTGGGAAATTCATGTTGTACCATAACAGGGTTTGTGCTGAGAATGCCCTGCGCCAGGAGAAGGACCCATAATCACTGGCACAAAGAGCACAAATCTCGCTTCCCCAGGAAAACCAGCACTCGCATTTCAAATCTGAGCTCTCCCTCCATCAGTGCGGTGCTTCTCTTCTGTAGAAAGAAGTTTATGAATGGAAATTTTGATTAATTATGGTCTTTTGGAGGCTGAAAATTGCCCAGTTTCACTCATATAAGCAAAGTTGTTTTGGCAGTTACAGAAAAGTGATCAAAATGCTGTGTCCCGCTGTGCGTTTGCAGAGTGGATTGAAGTTAAGTTTTAGTCTATTTAAAATACAGAAGTTACTGCTTGTCTTTTCAAGTTGTCTTCACATCTTTGCTTAAATTAAAGGTTTCTCTGCGAGCCAGCTGGTGCCCCAGCAGTGCGGTGGAGTCTGCCTTGCCTTTCTTCTACAGGTAATTATGAAAGAGCTTGCTGTCTAGGATCATTTTTACTCGTGTTTTGATTTATATATGAAACGATCATGTCTTTTAACTGTTACTGCATGCCCAAACTGGCTTTAGTCACTTCAAATGCAAGGATTTCTCTCTTATTCTGAGACTTAGACTATTACACAGATCTCAAGATTTGCTGTCATTGCAAGATGGTGCTTTATAGAGGATAGTGAGCAAGGGCGAAGTCTTCCACAACTTCAAGGTGCTTTTCAGAAAGTGCAGGGATTGCACTCAGCCCTGGTTTACCCTTGTTTTTCCTATCTTGAGCAATCCGTCTTGCAGTTCTGTAGTTTGGGATGTTGTGTGATTTGGGAGAAGGGGAGATACAAGTTTCAGTGTCTCTCTGTCTAGCCTAGGATTTCTGCTGCAGTTTAGCAGTTGTTCATCACCTGAAAAATGCAAGCAAAGGTAGTGTCCTCTGGGGGGAAAAAAAGAAGAACCTGCAATGAGAAGAGCTGAGTAATCTCAGGTGTGATCTTGATTTAAGGGGGTTACAAATGATCTTCCCCTTGCAGGCTTGTGGCCAAGTTGTATCCTTCATATCCAAGCCTCTGGTGCTTGTGGTGTGATCAGGCCTTCCTGTAGCTTGGCATTAAAACGCGCTGTTGTCCTTACGTGTTTCTGTCAAGGGGACTCAGGAAAGGCCAGCAGATTTGTGCTCCATGATAAAGCAGAATTATTCAGGCATCAAGGAAATCTGTTTTGCTGAGGATATTGCTGAAGAGGAGTTTGTTTTTCTGACTGGAAATGCAAGCTGGCACCTGAAAATTACCTTTTAAAAAAAACGTGTTAATGACTTTATGGCAGAGAGACGGGAGTCATCTGCATCTAGGTGGTTTACTGAGCAACAAAGAGACTTGGTGACACTTCGGTGGTTCATTTGTCTGCTTCCATATTCACAGGAGCTTGTGATTTCCATAGTATTGTATGGCATGACTCTTGCAACATTGAGAATTGTGGAAAAAAAGATCAAGTTGGAAAAATTGAAAAATCAATTTTACCTGTGTTTCAAAATGATGCTATGTCTGTAAGTCTTGATCAGATTAAGCAGAACAGTTAGAGCAGGATGAGCTGCTGAGGCTAAAAATCCTGCCAGTGCCAAAATATCATATTGCACTGCAGAAATTGTAAGAATGGCAGAAAAGAAAATGCAGAATATCCATTACTTGTTTGTTACTGCCTACAGAGCCTGTCTCCTCCGTGCCTGTCTTACGTCTCCAAGTCCTTGTTAGGCATTTTGATAGGGGAAGGTATTAGCAGTTCTGCATGCTGGTGGCTGAAGAAATCTGCAGAGCTCTAGAGCTCTCCTGCAAAAATGCACATTTAATTCATGCCCTGTAGAAGGCTAGACAATACCAAAACGCATCAAGAAAACGGACTTGTTCAGATCATTCAGTAGATGATCAAGGGCTTTTAATAAAAGTTTCTTGAAAGCATCTGCTGACTGTTGCCAAAAAGTAATTACCCTCTCAGAGGGGAATAGCAGGAATATGTGTTTGACTTTGCTGTGTGCTGAGTCCATCCCCCTGCTACCAGGGTGAGTGGTGAACGGAAAATACCAGGCAGTTGTGGATGGCTGCCCTCGCTGAAGAAGATAGCACATATATTAAAGATTAATTAACTGGGGTTTCTGTACTACTCTGAGCCATCTCAAGGTGCGTTTGCATTTTTTGATTTTTTTCCCCAGGAATTGGGAATTGTGGATATGCACTGGGTGTGGCTAAAGAGGAGAAACACACGCAACATCTTAGTGCACCACATTCGCTTGGTAAGGAAGTACTTGCCCTTCTTATAAAGCTGCTCTTATAAACTTGATCCATTAAAACTTTCCAGTACCAAATAAACAGGTATATAGGGTAGGTTACACCAGCACCCCAGATCCATGGGCACATGGGGACTCCTGCGAACCTTGCTGCCTCTCTGGTAGGCCTCTTCCCCGGGGCCGTGCTCCGGGTGAGCGGAAAATGGCTGTCCCGCAGGACAACTCGCTGCAGGAACAGGGAAGGACAGAGCTCTACTGCGCTCTATAATTAAGTGATGTAGAAATATAATTTAACTCACTAATGAGCGGCTGTCCCTGGAGTACAACACCGTGGCTTATTGGTCCACAGAATTATAGATTGGATTACAGCAGGGAATGAATGCTGCGTCGGAATGAAACTCTCCAGAAAGATTATATAGGCAGAATTTAATCTCTCTCTTTTTTTTTTTTTATTTTAAAAGGATTTAGGGCATGTTGCCATCGGTAACACCTCTAAACCATAATTAAAAAAAAAAAAAAAAGCCCCAGAATCTGTAATGATGACAAATATAGACGATTGCTGCTCTTCTCCTTGTCCGGGAAACAAAAGTCCATAAAGCTGGAGTGCTCTTGAGCAGTTCCCATGCTGTTGTTTGGCATCTGAGATGGGAGCTGTGAGGCAACATTACTTCCACTTCCTCTCTTTATTTTTTTAAGCACCTAAAAAGGGGTCTGAAACTTGTTTATGCTGTGCTGTAGCCTGAAGACCATTTCTGTCACTTAGATATAAACCTCTGTAAATAGGGTTTTGTAATGACCTAGCTGACAAATCCACAACTGTAGTACTGCAAATAACAGCTGCTAGTAGGTAGCAACAAGGCATCCATCTTTATGCGTGCGTTAAGGTGAAAAACAATTATTGTCTGTTTGGGTGTTTGGATTTATACAGATGACTATATGGCAATTTAACGGAAATTAGACTTGGGTGAACATATGCATGCCTCTCCTTGGTGCTGGCTCCTGTGGGAGTGTGCCTCAGCGAACCGCCATTGCTATTCCATTAAAAAGGCTTTTAATACAGTAAATTCCACCCAGTGACAACATAATGTGACTGTCTGACATGGCAAACTGTATAGAAACCTGTTGGGAATGTCAATTGCGTAGCAGCAAATTAGAGGGGCGTGCGATAGCCTGTCAGCCCTTTTTCTGTTAGCTGACAGAAGGAAATGCGGAGCAGCCTGATTCTGAGCTTCTTTGAGATTGCCTTTCTCTATTGTTTGTATCTTTCTCAGATTACCTTTAATCCAGCTGAATGTGTTATCAAGGACGTTTCTTCTAGGAATAGAAAAGAAATATTAGAGCTTGGTAGGGGATTGCTTAAAATATTATTTTATCTCCCTGGGATTTGGCTCATTTAACCAAAAAATATTGTCTGAGGCCCAGCTTACAAACTAGAACTTGCTCTGTAAATGCATACCTCTCCCTCCCTCCCTTCTTCCCTGCCTCCCCCGTTCTCCTTTCGCTCCCTACACATTGACTGATAATCACGTTTGGAGAGCACGTAAACTGTATTTATTCAATAGTTTCCAATAGCTCAGTCAATATTGAGCATAAATATTTCCAATTTATTTTATTGAATATTTTCATACTGATGCAATGACAATCTCGGTGTCCACCTCCAGTGGATTCTGGGACTTTGTATGTTATAGAAAACTGTGTAAGCTGGTGTTGGCATGGACGTTGCTGGTGTCACCATGACAGATGAAACTAGGAAAAACTGGAACTTATGTACAAATAGGAAAGTAGGAACTTTCATTTCAAAAAGTTTCATTCCCTACTTTAAAGCAAGCATTTCTTTTTGCTTGTAAAGTTTTATTTTAGTCTGCTGTCATTAAAAGCCGCTCCTTGCATAACGTTTCTTATAACTGCAATAACTGCCATACTTTAATTACTCCTTTCAATTCTTTGAGGAAAGTGCCTCGATATGCAGGATGACACATCATCTCAAATCACTCAACAAATGTAAGGCCTAGACGTTGTGGCTATGTTGTTTCTAGGGACTGAGCTGCCGGAGCACCGTGTGATCAGTGGTGGCTACGTGTTTCATGCTGGACAAATGAATGAGACCCTTAAGGATTGCTGTTGAAATTTCTACCGTTTGGGGATTGTAAATGGCGATTTAAGGAAGAACAGACCCTAATTTTAGGATAGTCCTCTAATTTAGATGGGGACCTTCACACCTGGTGCAAAGTCACTGCAGTGAGACGCAAAGAGGAAGGCAGCAGGTCCAGGGCAGGGTTGCAGAGAACTGCTGGATGGCCAGTATATGCTGGCAGGGCTGGCTGCACCTTGGCGGCTGGTGGAGTGGGGATTTGGACAGGGTGGTGCTTCTAGTGCATCTGATGTATTTCACCATGGACAGCAACTTTCTTCATTCTATTTCTTGGTGTGTGACATCCTTTACATTTCTATATCCATAAAATATAGGAAGAAAAAAGTCTGTCTCTAAGTGTTGTATCTTCATTGGCTTGTACAGCCTTTTTCTTTAAAGGCTTAGGAAGTGAAGGGCTGAAGCCACTTTTGCAGATAATTTTCAATCTCCTCTCAACACAGGTTTCAAATTCTTCTTGCAGCAGTCTCAGTGCTATTATACTGCAGTTTCCTACCGCAGTGTGGTTTAGTGTTGAATGTCTTTTTTTTTTTTTTTTTTTTTTGAAGGATTTTCAGTTGTAAGTCCAGTCAGTTGGTTAATGTCACACTCTATGAAAGATTTAGTTGTCTACCAGCAACATCGGTGATGGCGTGAGCTGTGACTGGTTTTTGCCCTGCTTGGGCAAAATGCTCTCAGTCAGGATGAGCAGAATCTGTGTGTAGTTTTTATGGTGATTCTTACGCTTCCTGATGCCTCTAAGTCTTTTCATGGGGGAAACAAAAATTTTGTCTTACCTTAAATTTAATGTGGAAAAAGTTTACAGTGGCTATCTTGGGAGCTGCATCAATATTTGTTTTGTAAAGAGATATGTGAGCATTGGTACAGCAATAAGGAATGGCTTGCTGCTAACTGACCTCTTCACTGGTACCTGCCACCATAAATCCAATGCTGGGAAGTGCCAGCTCTTTGGAGGAGATGAGACGTCTGGTACTTTATATGGAGCAGCCCGAATGCTTACACTGCTAGTTTGTATAGTGCAAATCATTAACTAGCTATAGTCCTAAAGGAATACACTTAAGGCTGTTGTTTGCTTTTGCATTTGTGTTGTACATTAAAGGAATTAAAATTAACTTGAGCTTTTTGGCTACTATGTGGTGCAAACTGGCAGGCATTATTAACAAGAAATCTTTGTGCTGTGGACTCTGTGTCATGTGGTAAGGTAGAGAAGTAAACTTTGACTCCCTCATACCAGAACTTGTGAAAACCACACAAAATGTTACCTTAGGCTGTTTGTCTGATCCTCTTTCTCCCTGTCTTTCCTATCGCTGCATTTTAAAACACTGAAGGTGTTTCGGGGGTCTGTATGTCACTTGGATTTCCATATTTAACCCAGCGTTAGTCAAGACTGACAGCATTCATGTGTCTCTCCAGTGGCCCTCTTCATTTCTTTCCTGGAAAGGTTAAGAAGGTAGTGAAACTTCTGACCCCCAAGGAAATATTTTTCGAAGCTGTATCAGCTGGATCTGAAGCGAAGTGAATGAAGCTTGTCTCACTAATGGAGGGAGAAGAAAAAGGAAATCTTCCTGGGGAATGGCTAGGGAAAATATCTAAACTCAGAGTTTTATGGGCAGTGAGGACTTCTGCCACAATCTGCCAAGGGTTTTTTTGTTCTTCAGTGTTCCTGCAAATTACACTTTGGACAAGCCGAGTCCTATTCAGATTGTCTGTGTTCATTTCCCTGGTAAACTATGACTGTTTACATGTAACATTTTTAGGGGTAATTTTTCAGCTCTTCTGAAGTTTTTTCCCAGTTTTGTGCCTGTACTTCTGTTTACCACCTTTGGTTACCTCCAAATAATGTCTCTATTCTGCTGTTTCTCCAGCTTCTTGAAGTAATGAATCATGGCAGAAGAGAGCCCGGGTTGGTGCTGGAGTTCATTTGGCTTGTGAAAAATTGCGATTTGGCCAATGGTGCAATAATTATAACATCTCTCTGAGCTTCTGAGTAGCTGGGGACAGATGTGTTTTATACTGCCTGGCAGGCAGGCAATTGGTGAATCGGTCTTCTTGGAAAAATGATGGAGCATGGGAAATAAATATTGACTAATGCTTCATATTTTTCTTAGGCGCTTTGTCTCCAGCGGAACATTCTATGTATGAAAGTGAGATTACTCTGGTTGCCTGGAGGTCTTCAGGGATAGAGTGTTTGGGACTTGCTTCATGTTAACAACAATGTTTTATTCTGCTCGTATGTACGTGGCAACGGCAGCCTGGCTGTCTCACTGAAGGGAGCAGAGAGACATTTGCACCAGTTTATACATTTTTTGGTTTGGCCTTGAATAGTTACAGTATGTAACAAATATGTATGTTATGCAAGTAACAACCAAACCAAGGTCTAAATCTTAAATTCTTAAGCTTTGAATCCTTTTCCGATCTGTCTTTCTATTGCTTTTCTCAAAAGAGAGGAATGTCTATATTAAAAAAGTACTGTTATTGTAGCAAATTCCCTCAAAAATAGGCTTTATTCCATAGTTATTGTGAATCCCAATAGAAATAAATATTTCTACTCCACAAAGGTATTGCATCCCAAATAGTCTTTCCTTGGTTTGTACCCCAGAGATGCTCTCTAACGCTCACTCACAGTACAGATTGCACCTATTAGTGCAATTTTGCCAAATCACTCTAATTACAAAATTTTCTGACCAGAATAATCATAGAATCATAGAATGCTTAAGGTTGGAAGGGACCTCTAGAGATCTAGTCCAACCCCCCTGCACACGCAGGGTCACCTAGAGCACGTGGTACAGGACTGTGTCCAAGCGGGTTTGAAGATCTCCAGAGAAGGAGACTCCACAACCTCTCTGGGCAACCTGTTCCAGTGCTCTGTCACCCTCACTGTTAAGAAATTTTTCCTTAAGATCCTGTGGAACTTTTGATGCTTCAGTTTCTGGCCATTTCCTCTAGTTCTGTCAGTGGCCACCAGTGAAAAGAGCCCAGCATCATCCTCCTCACTGCCTCCCTGGAGGTACTTATAGTCACCGATCAGGTCCTCTCTCAGCCTTCTCTTCTCCAGGCTGACCAGGCCCAGCTCTCTCAGTCTTTCAAGACTCCCCAAGAAATCTTGGGGAACTTCAAAACAAATAGATCCCACTAGAAATTTAAACTTTTTTTTTTCCTGGTGAAGAAGAAGATAAAAGTGAGTGGAACCAAAGAAGATGACGAAAATTTAGTTTTTTGGATTAACTGAATAACAGACAAAATAGAGCTTTTTCAACTCCTTCCCCCCAACACTTCCAATTTAAATTTGGAAACAACAGGCCATAGAACTTTCCAAGCTTTTCCCTGTCTCTAGCAGGACGAGGATGCAGCTAGTAGCAGTTATAAATAATGCATGCTGTATTTATGCTGTGTACTGTGGCATGATGTGTGTTTTAAGGAAGTCCAAATTCAGCTTTGGCAGGGGTATAATTTTGAATGAAAGACTCCAGCAAGCCGTAAGTTTTTAATATTAAATACCTGACATTATTCCTGTCTAACCATGATGATGACTCTGCCAATTGTAAGCTTGATATGAAATCCTGTCTGGAGAGAAGTCGGTGTTTGTGACGGGTCCCCGGTCCATTTTTACTGTCATTTGCTGCACTCTGTAGTTTCAGAGGAGCTGCCCTGATTGCCATTTACTCAGCACTCTCCTCTGCCCCCCAGCAGCAGCACAAAGGGTGGGTGCTCGCAGCAAGAGGCTGCAGTTCAGCAGAGTGGCTCAGGGCCAGGCTGGGTAACCGCATCCGACACCTCCTGCCTCCTGCTGCAGCACCGAATTCTCTTGCAGTAATTTTCCTTGCTTTTTGGCTGCCGTCAGTGTCACCTTTCAACAGCAAGGCCAGTTCTTTTCTTTGTACCCTCTGTGACTGACACCTTCTATCTAACTCTCTGGCTGCAAACTGTTCTTACCAGTTTTTAACTGCCACACTAAAAGGGCTATATTTTGGGAGAGTGAGGGTCAGGAAGAAAGGAAATGGTAAATAAGAAGTAATAGAAAAAACAGATCTGTGATATGTCTGTTGTTTTTTCTACATTTACTTATATATGTTCAAATGCTAAAAATGATAATTTCTTGTTTTAATTTTTGGTTTGAAGGTGGTCAGAGCTTTCAAGTGGACCTGCATGGACAGCCACAGGACAGTGGCCATAAGAAGATGGCTAAAAGATTTTTATGCCAGTCACTTCCAAAAGGTGATTTTTTTTAGAAATTAACTCAGATTTAATGTTTTAAACAGCATAAATGCAAAGTACCTAGAAAAAAACACGGAGCAAAATTTAGAGACGTTATACATAGTTCTCCTGTTGACTGTATTGGCAGGTGAGTCCATGCACTGAAGCTTCATTTTATCCAACACAGCCAATTTTGGAACCTGCAGCAAATGTGCAATCCCCGATAGTCCTGGGAAGCTCTTCCCTTTCCCAGGCAGCTGGTGCTTCCCTGTTCTGTCTGTTCCTGCTTGGGCCTGTCCCACCTTTGCCTGCCCTGAACCTCCCGGTGCCTCTGTCCTGGACCCCCCAATTCCTGGCAGGGCAGGTCTTGCTGAGCCCACCCCGATAGCAGAAACCCTCCATCTCACATTTTATTGTGCACGTGCGTGCACCTTGTTTTACTGTGGTAAGGAGAGAGGCATTTGTCTAAAATGCCTTGATGGGAAAAGGTCTTGTTCAGTTCTGGGTTGAGGAATAAAAGCCTCTTTCCTTTTAGGAAGATACAGACATTGTCCAGGGAGTTTGCAGAACTTACTGTTTTGAGTCTCAGCATCTCTAAAGATTCTCTGAAGGGTTTTTATATGTGCATATATCTGCTGAGCTAAGCTCGGTGTTGAACACTTGCAGTTGTCCCTGTCTACATCACATATATTAGCTCTCTTTTCATCTTTCCTTGAAGCTTCTTTATTGTACTTCTGAAATTATGTAACTGCAAAGAATTGTGACAGAACAAAGTTTAAAATGTGTCTGAACGTTCGTAGAGGTTTCCTCTTGTCATTTCTGCTAAAGATTGAATTGAATATTTGGACTGAATATTTTGTGCTTAGCTGTCTCTTTTGTAGTTGCTGTTAGCTTGGTTGTTTCCCTTCTGAGAGAAGGTGAAAAACAAAGCTTTGGATTCCAGATGCTGGAGACCTTAAATTCAGGTAATGATACAAAGCATGGCAAAACATTGTGTATTATATTTTTTTATTTGTTATGGTTTAAAAGCTGTCAAAAACTATATTTAAGTAGGCTTCAATCATTTGTAGTAATAATAAAATAGGAGAAAATTATTCTTTTAATTTGAAGCAGTTGTAAATAAAGTAGTATTTAATCAAGTGATCTGTGTTAGGCCTAGCCCTTTCTGCTGCTGCGTCTGAGGCTTTTATTTTGAAGATGATAAAAAGGATCATCTTATAGAAGCACTGGGAAGATACTAAGGTTTGTAAAGTCTCTTTATCAGATGAAAAAGTAGCTAAGTGAAAATTTATGCCATAAAGCTTCAGTGACTGCTTCTTGACAATGTTTAAAACGTATTTGCAGTTAAGGCAGTTTCAGAAAACTACTATTGAGCAATTGATGGCTCTTTTATGAGAGGTGAGATGACAGCCCAGGTGCTCTATAAATTTCTAAAATTAATGTTCGTCTTGTACTATTATAACAACACAGTTCTTCATGAATTCATCTGAGCTCTGCTCTTGTGCCTAAAGAAACTTTGGTGCAGAGGTTGGTGAGACTGTCAGCATTTCATTCAGAGAACAACCAGCCTACTTATTCTCAAAAGATTTGCAACTCTTTCAACAAAAATAGCATTTTGAACAAAAATCAATATTCCAATGTCATGGAAAGTCTGTAGCCTGGCAAATATACAGTTTCTCTGCACTCCTCTTAAGTCCTCTTTATACATTTTATGCAGTGGTTGAAATGCATAAATCATTACTGCTTTAGAAAGAAATGAAATTATAAATGGATCAATTAATCTACTTGGTCATAAAAGCACCCTTTAGGTCTTCCATCCCCACCTCTTAGAAGAAGAGCAGTTAGTAAGACAGGGAGAGTTGCTGGCAGGATTACCTGGGCAAGGTCTTTCTTCTCTGGAAAAATCCTTCTTGGGGAAAGACTACTGAGAGTTGTATCAATGGAGAACAAACTTAGCAGTCAGAGGGCAACTGTGTCAACTTTCCCAGGCCGATTCCTGGGTAAGGCTGCATTCAAGGGGAGCCTTCAAGGGCAGGGGAGCGTAGGGAGAGGGGGCTGAGTTTGGCTACTAGGTATAACTCACTCTCAAGTTGATAGTTTTTTTTTTTTTTTTTTTTTTTTTTTTAGCCTTTTCTCTAATAAAAAATTTGTTGCTGCAGTTTGGCAATAGCTTGGTGTATAACTTGGTCGTGTCTTAAGCACAAGGCAACGTATCTGCAAAATCTGTTTTCTTGGCTGATATAACTGCTGCAGAGCCCAAACAGGAAAGGAAATCTAGTTTAAGTGGTAAAATGGTAAGCCTTGGAGAATGCTTGGCATTAGCACAAACAGTATTAGAGAAGAATGAGGCATTTGCTGCCTTGCCAATGATAGGAAAAGTCAGACGAACAGAGATTGTCAGGTGAAAATTTTCCACTTGTTTTTCTTCAGGAAGATTGATTTTTTTCTGAAGGATTCAAAAAAAAAAATCTAATATTTTCACAGTAAGAACTAATACAAAAAAAGGGAAGCAACTGGAAATAAAGTTGCCGAACTTTATATCCTTTTTCTGTCAAGACTCATTGAGACATGCCAGAGCCAGGGGAGCTGCAGGAAATACAAGTTCTTTTGAAGAAAAACAAGAGGAGAAGGGGTTGGCCCTGCTCCGTGCAGAAGGCTGCTGTGCACCCCCTGCTGCTGCTTTCCTCTCGTTCCTGCACTCAAGCTGCTTGGCCAGGGACGGAGGAGGAAGCAACGCAGTGTTAGCTGCCGTGTTAGGAAGGTGTTTTTGCTGATGGAAACAGGCATTTGCCATGAGCAAGGTGGCGTAATGGAAGGGTGCTTCTAACTGACACTGGGCCTGTGCTGCTTTGCGCTTCATAATGTTGAGCTTGCAACTCTGTTGTAAATGCGCGGCACAAGAAGGGTTTCATGTGGGCTGCCTTCTTTCTCTGTCATGGTGGTGTAATCCCATAGTTCATGAGGGGCTGGGGACCCAGGAATCATTTGTTTTCGGCATGAGGAAGGCAGAGCAGTGCCACAATATGGCTTTGCTGCAGGGGCTGCACGGGGCGCAGGGGCGAGGTGGCAGCCCCACAGGGGCGCAGCCCCATGGAAACCTGCGGGGGGAGAGGCCCACAGCCAGGCAGAGGCTGAGGCCTCCCCAGGGACTCGGGCAACTCGGTCAGAGCTGAAAATTGCTGTACTAGAAAGCAAAGAGCAGTGGAAAGAAGTTACTGTGCAAGGACACAGCAGGAAGGGAAAAAGAGATTTATTCTCAGGTCTTTGAATTTTAATCTGTCTGTCCCAGCAGGTCTGTGTTTTCTCACTTTAAAAGGTTACCTTGATCTAGTTTTCCATATGTTCTATTTTAATAAAACCTGGCTTTGCAGCTTGGAAGCCGTTGGTTGCTTTTGGCATTTTTGCTTTGAAGTAGTGAAACCTTGAGGTGCTGGCCAACTCTGGTCACTAATAGCTGGCAGTCAGGGGGAAAATATTGATATCCAAAATATGACCAGAAGTTTAGAAATTCAATCTTGAATAAGGAAAGGCATAGAAATGATTGAAAACCCCAAGTGACCTCCAGTAAAGAGTCCCAAGTAGGCAAAACACCCAGTTCCCCCCTAAAGCTTAGGGGTTGGTGTGGAGTGACCATTCTGGTATATACTGGAGGGAGGACCAAGATAGTCTCATTACTTAAGTCCAGAAGAATGAAGAGCAGTATGACGCAGGAAATCTGAGAATGTGGAAGATTGTACAAGTCGGGTGTTTGGGCATGTGCCTTTAACTTTTTTTTAAATTTATTATTATATTTAAAGGCCATGATTGGACTTGCCAGTGAGTACAAGAACTGCCTGAAAGGGGAAATAGTTTTCTGCCATCCTCCTATTCCAACCAGCTCCCAAGTCCAGGTGCAGATTCTTGTCTCCCTTCTTGGGCTTGTACATCATGCTCATAAATGAGCAAGTGTTGACGTAAGCCAGAGAAGAACTTTCTTTGCAGAAAGAGATGATCTCCCTCAAGCCGTGGCTACAATGCACATGTCAGTGCTGTGGGATTTGGGTGGCTGAGGTTACTCAGCTGTCCCATCACATGCAGAATGCAGGTGTCTTTCAAGGTAGCTGCCGTCACAGCTGTGTGCTTGTAAATCAGAAATGATAACAACATAAACATGTTGGGAAAATGGTGGCGTCGCCTTTGACTTGGCACATCCACATTTCAGGCTTAAAACATTTTCCCTTAGATAACAAGCATTCACATTCATTTTTTTCTGATTAAGACCAAAGAGAAAGTTATCTGCTTTGTATCAGATTTGTTTTGACTAATTATGTTATTCATGGACAGATATTAAACCACTTAGTGTAGTATGAAGTGGCATGCTAATGACTTTTGATAAATACCCACTTTATTTTGCTTGAGTGCCTCTTAGAGCCTTTGAATAAATGTTATAAAAGTGGGAACAATGTTGACGAGATTGAACATTTTAGCTCCAGGGTTCGATACTCTAAATCTGGCTAAAATCTAAACTCTTTAATGTTTCTTTATCTCTACTGACAAAAAAGAAAATGGTGTGGGCTGAAACTCCACATGCTCCCTGGAAGGCAGCAGCATGTACTGATTTGCTTGCTTCAGGTATGATCCTTTGCACTTCCCAGGCTATTTAACTGAAATCATATTTGTCTCTGCTGTAGTACATTGTGGACCTGGTGACTGCCAATCTTGTGGCAGGTGGCTATTCAAATCCTACCTTTGCTGTTAACTTTGCAAGTGCCGTGGTCAGTGTTACCGGCGGGTTTGGGGAGCGCTCGCTGTGGCTGCTCTGCAGCCTCTCCTCGGGGCAGAGCTGGGGCGAGGGGCTCTGCAGGCCACTCCTCATCCCCTGCACGGCCAACGAGTGAGCGCGGGGTTGACGAGCAGCGAGGACAGTCAAATACTCTCTAGGCAGCAAGGGCTTTCTATAGCCTATTTGACATTTCTGAGGCATTTTGCTTTGTTTTGTTTTTCATATTAACTAGTTTAATGTGAAAGGGCTCAGTAATAATCTAGAGAGATACTTGTTCCTTTAGAATGGGGTCTTAGGTGAGTCATGGGAGTGCTTGGCCCCTCTGGGGAACAGGGCTAATTACTAGGCAAAGAAGTGCTCAGAGCTCTCTGGGCAGAAGGTCTTGTAGGTAATGCAGATATCACCATTAGTCCCGTGTGGGACAGTACAGAGGAATATTCTGGTGCAAAATATATGGAGATGTGATCAGCCCATCCTCGACTCTGCAATGTGGTAACCACTTTGTTCTTATAGCCTGTCAGGTGGATTGAATTTAGTGGTTAAAAACAGTCAGTTTAAAACCAACAAAACAATTAATTATGGTGAAATCTAAATTCTTTCTGCAAGCTGTAGCTTGGAGAGCTTACCTGTAATAGGGAGGATGTGCAGAAAAAATGCTGTGAAGGATAGATTCCAATAGAATATAGTTTGGCTATTGAAAACACTAAATACATTATCATTGTTACACTGCAGGCTTTTTTATAGTGGAAGTTGTTGTCACAGAAGCCTCTGGTGTTTTGTAGCAACAGATTCGAAGAAAATTTTAATAAACCAAGTCCTTATAAAAAGTGGAAGTGCTGGCAGAACTTAATTGCTAGCAGAGGGCAGTGGGAAGAAAACTGACTGTCAGATGAATAGCTCCCCTAAAGGTTTTAATTTTTAATTATAGATTAAAGAAGGCCTTTGCCGAGTTCTCGCAGATCAATATGAAATACAGATCATTCATCCCCACTACAGTGCACGAGTGGCATAGTTATAAATATTCAGAAGAAAATGAATGTAATATAAACAGGCCTATTTTCTGAAGACAGTTAATAATGTTGTACGCTGTGGCGTGCTGCAGCCTATCCAAAAATAGGAGCCACCTTCCAAGGGTCTAGGACTACGCAAAAAAATTAAAAACCAATTAGTGATGACATACATCCTTGGTGACTGCGCTCTCCCCCAAGGCTGTGTCTGGGGTATTTTTCCCCGGTCGGTGCCATGTTGGACAGCGGCGCTTTTGGCTCACGAGTCCCTGGCAGAGCCCCGGAGCGCTGCACACGTTGGCGCATGAATGTCCAGCGCTTCTGAGCTGTGACATTTGGACATTTCCCTTAACTTCCATGCAAATTTAGTCATGGAGTTAATGACCTTTTCCCTCTCTGAGGCAAAGGCAAAGTTGTTATTAATTACCAAGTTAATAATTAATGTATTGACATTTTTTTGGATACAGTCAGCCATGCTATGCTGCATGGAAAAAATGAAATCAAGTCCTGTTTTTTTTAAAAAATCCTTTAACTCTTTTAGTATTTCTGAATAAAACTGAAAAGACACATTTATTCTAGTTTCGTATTCAGGTAAGAGTACTGCTTTTTGCGAGGAGGCAGAAGGGGGAATACCCTTTCCCTGGGCAAGGGCAGTAGCCATATCTGCACTGACACTCCTCTGAAATAAAGCAGCTGTAAGCAGGGAGATGGTGTGGCAGGCTGGCTGCATGGCTGGTTTGAGCCTGTCGCCAAGAAGATGAGCCCTTGCCTCCTGTTGCTTGCTCACTTGGCTTATTCCAGCTTTTAAGCCAGAGATGATGGCCTAATGGCTTGGTTTTATGAAGACCAAAAGGATGCAAGGCTATACTGAAAGGAATGAGGAATTTGGCACACAGGAGCTGCTTGCTGCAAATGTCAGAGATAATTAAGGGACCTTCTCTGAGCCTGGCTGCCCATTTCTAGTTCACCATGTGGTTGATTAGCTGCAATCATATTTCTGAGTCAGGTTAACAAGAGCACCCCTGGTTCTTCTGGTTACCTATTGCTGTGTCAGTCCTGCCCATCAGTGTACATGATCTACAACAGAAATAATACATGTTGTTAGTCTGTTTGTGCAGCAGAATGTAGTGTGCAAGAAAGAAATGCAGTGGCAAGTGAGTGTGACTGTAGGTTTTGGCAGCTCTTCAATCGAAAGCAAACTCATTACCTGCATAAGGCTGCAGCTTCTGGTGACCAAGTTCTTGGCTGAATCTGTCTCTAGCTACACAAGCAGCTGTGTGTGCTGCTAGGTGAGGCTGGAGAGCGGGCAGAGGAGAGCAGCATGTGCCTGCGGGTGGGCAGCACAGCGGCAGCACCTGAGCTGCCTGGCAGGTAATTAACTCCCAAACCGGGTCTGTTTATGGTGACCCCTTCCCAGCAAGAAGGGGAATACTGGAAATCTAATGAAAGACGGTGGGATCACCCTTTTCAGTTTGGCAGCCCTTAGAGAAATGTTGGGTAAAATTTCTTGTGTTTTCCTGTGCAGTGTCTTTAGATGACAAAGATACAGAAATTTCTTTCCATTCACTACCATCCTAGGGAGGCTGTGCTGGGAGCTGAAAAAAGCAGGACCAGCTCCGCCAAGGTAATTAAAAAAAAAAAAAAAAAGGGCAACATTTTGTTTTGTAACTATGGCATCTGAGAAAATAATTCAATGAAGATAGTTTAAAAAAAAAAAAAAAGTGCTGCTAAACAAAGACTCCCCAGCTGTGGAGTCAAAGGAGTGTGTGTGTTTTGCAGGCTCTGGGAGTGCTGTGCAGAGCCTCGCCATGGTCTTTGTCACCCTTCTGGAGTGCCGTTCCTTTGGAGAAATGGGCCTGCCAGGGGACACTGGTATTAACACAACTGCCCCCAGAGCCACTTGTTACAAAGCAGAGTTATTGCCTTAACCCCAGTGTCCTGCATGAATGTCCTCTTTCTGTCTGCTTGTTATAACATATTTTGTATGCATACCTTATAGAATATATATTATCCCAAATATTTTAGAGATGAATGTGCTTTATCAATATTCTAAAGAGCTCTGAAGACTTTGCATGATACAGTGATAAGATGCATAGTCTGGAAATTAAAGCATAGGGCAGGATTTGGGGGAGGTTTGGGCTGTCTGCCCATCCCAGTCACGTTTGTGCTCTGTGACCTTGGCCGCTGTGCAGGGCTCCTCTAGCTCAAACTTTCTTGTTCTGGGAGCAATTCTGATAACTGCAAAAGAGACTCTGCCTTGTGTGAGATACCCTGCAAAGTTAGCAACAGCAGCAGACTCTGACTTTAATGATTTTACCATATTTTTATTTCTATGAGTTTTTTTTCTTCACAAAAGTGATATAGATGAACTGAAGATCTCATATTCATAAGTATGAGAGCTGTTGTTATCGCAAAGTGTTGCAAGTAGGAGGTGGCTTCCAGAGCTCAGCAGAAGCATCTTAAAAGTGGGAGTTTGCATCAATTCAGAGCAACTCCAGATTTTCCCTCTGCAAAGTAAGACCTTAGAGTAAGTTCCAGCAGCACCCAAGGATTATCCAGCCCGTCTGTGCTGTGGCCAAAGGGCAAAGCAGAGATTTGGGAGAATTCCTGGAGTCATCTTTCCTCTTACAGGATTCTGCATGGTAAATACTGTTGTTTTGTTTTGTCTGGGGTCTAGAACATGGGACTCCAAGCTTTCTGCACTGGTAGTGAGGCCATCACAATGATAAAAGTCTATATAGAGGGATTTAAAGTGACCATATGAAGAAAGCTAGAAGAATGGATGGAGTAAATGGAAGGCTCAGAATGTGTCTTTTGCTGGAATCTTACTCTGTTTAAACAGGAATACATTACTATGTAGAGCAAAAGACTGTTTAAGTGGTACTGCTGGGAAGGCCTAAGGTTTGAAGAAAAAAGAATTGCTTTGCAACAACCATGGTTGTAGTTCACAGTCTGTATTCAGCCTGCTTAGACAGCTGCTTATATTAGCAAACTGTTATGCAAAACTTCAGCTTTACTTATTAACATTAAGTGAAAGATGATTTTCTTCCCTGCAAGCTTTTTGGAAGCAAAAGGGACAGGGAGTGAAGTGGGGCTTAGTTCTCTGTCCCTCTGCTATGAAGGGTAGCCCCTCTATTTGTTCCCACCCTCTCCTCCCCTTGGAGTTTTGCTTTAGGGATTTCAGAGGCTTTGTATTCCTTACAGCTTTCTTCACCAGTGATTTTCAGTCCTGGTTCCCTGGACTGAAGTATTTGGAGTAAATTTAACCCATTGCTTTTATAGAAAACACTGGAGTGTGAGAGAGACCGATTTTGGTTTCACTGGCGCTCCTGTTCTTCAGCCCCACCAGCCATCTCTGTGATGGAGAAACCAGTTCTGCTTATGCACTGGCAAATGTTGTGGATTTTTCTGTAGTGACAGGAGAACAAAGTGATAAAACTTATTTTTGATCTTGAAGTCAAGGTGTACAAGTCTGAACTTCCACAAAAAGCAGCAATACTAAGCAAAGAAAAATGATAAGGATTTTTTTAAGTAAAAAGTTTTTTTGAACGCAGACTCATTTCAATGTCAAAGGGAATTTTAAGTTGTCAGAGAATAATTACAGAAGTTGGAGTTTGGCCAGCATGCAAGGACTGGTGTCCTTGGTCTTACAAATGGCTCTGTGAAATCTTAATGATGAGAAAATGTCAAGGCCTCCAGCTTTACTTCTTAGCTCATCCCTTGCATGTCCTACCTGAGATCTTGTTGGAGGTTCGTTCCGTTCCCAACAGAAGGAGCTTCTCTTTATGAATCAGTGACACAAACCCATGTAGCACCTCTGCTTTTGTGAAAAGACTCCCATTATCTATTATAATATTTTAAGGCAGAAATTTCTGAAAGCTCTACAATAATGAGGGATATGTGAATCTAAGAATCTTCCTGAGCTGAGTGGATAATAGGAGCAGTTTTCATTATCCAGTAGCCTTCCTTTCATGGAAAACTTAAATCCTGGTGGTGTTCTCCATAGTGAACTTGGTTCTGTGAACTATTGTCTTTCTATGTTGATTAACTGAGAAGCGAATCCAAATCCAAATATCCTGGTGTATTTTCTACCAACAGACTTGATGAGCCCACTGTGAAAAATGTCATAATCCAGCAGAGTATCTTCTGCTGCTGGAAAAAAACTGCTCCCTGAAGAATGCTATAAGCAGTCTTGTAAATTGGATGCCTTTAATATCAGTATACATGTGATTGCAAGCTGCAGTCTGTGTCTTGCTGAAGATTCCCCTGCAAGGGCTGTAGGGATAGTGATTTTCACTTATTTCTCTGAGCACTGCACATTTGTACGCTTACCTATAAATATCCTTTTTGTTAGGAAAAAAAGTACGAGGAATTTTAAACTAATCAACATACACTAGGAGCGCTTAACAAGTAGGGCTTTTTAGGCTACATTTTTTTTTTCTTTTTCTGCGATACAGAAAGAGGTCAGAATGATAAGAGTGCAGCAGGGTGAAACGAGCAGTGAATAGAGGGACTAGGTGAGACTGTGGATAGTAGATAGATACGAGTTACACTTTGGAAGCTTGAATGTGGAACACTAGTTCTTCATTAGCAACAAACTGGTATATAATTTAATTAGAAAAGTTTATTGGGATTTTTTTTGGCATAGGAAAGGAGAAGAGTATAAATGTGAGAATAGAGAACATCCAAAAAATACTGACAAAATTGTCATTTGGCTGCCCTGAGAGGGAGCATTGGCGGGAATGAGAGACAGAAAGGGCAGAGGAAGAATAATTGGAAGTGACTATTTATAGTCAGCACCGCACACTGCCTAGATGTTTTAGCATATGAAAATGCAGACTAAACCAGGAGAAGTTAAGTGTGGGTAAGAAAGGTCAGGGAGATAGTCATTGCTGGATGATATTAACTGCATCCTTGTGGAACTGCGGGGGGAAAGAAGGAAGCCATTTCTGTACGTGAGGGAAATGACTTGAGGAAACATGCAGGAAGTTTGCACATAAAAGCATTGTGATACTTATTATCATGCCGATTTGGGCCAGCTTCTGAAAATGCACTGGGCATGTAGAAGAGTGTAGGTCCATGTCCCATTGCAGAGCAGAATTAGTAAAAACCACTTGTTCCCAAATGGGGGCTCTTGATGAATATACAGATCTGTGAAGTGCAAATAACTCTGGAGAAACCGGAGTTTCATGTCCTGGACTAAGGGCATGAAGTCTACAGTGACTACAAAAGAACTTCACTGTTTTACTGAAGGACTTACAAGAGGTAGTTTTCAGAAGTCAAGAAAGTTGATCCCCAAGTCAGTCAAGCTTGGGCCAGGGTGCTCAGCTTGCAGAGATGTAGCACAGCCCAGCTGCTGGGAAGGAAGCTGCCTCAGCCAGCTCTAGGTCACTGGGCACAGCAGTGCTCACTGCCTTCTCCTGCATAGAGAAGCTGAGAGGAGTCTTGGAATTGGATAGTTTGTCCAGGCATGACCAAGCCAAGTCCTCTTTCTGCATTAGTACTGGGATTTTGACTACTGATCAGAGTCGTGTAACCTGCATTGCTCTGCTTAGGTCTTCTGATTGATGGGCTTGTCTATCCGTAGGAGGTAACAAACCCATTGCTATTCATTGCAACAAAAAGCTTATTTAAATCAGTCCCTCCCTTCTGATAATACAAATTAAAGCAGTTCAAAAACAGAATTGGGGCCCTCACTCTGAACTGGGTAGCATCAAACATTCCTTGCCAGATAGTCTTTGAAAGGAATAAGCTACAGCACTCATTACTGGGGACATTTGATCTCCTAACTGCCTGCAAGCAATTCAGGTCAAAGACCTCATCTTTGAGCTTTCTCTTTTCAATCCATCTTTCAGACTTTAAGAACAGTCAATGAGCAGAACTGGAAAATCTCCCCAAAGCTTAGGAGTAACAGCTGAAGGCCTTTAATCTTTTCATGATCAGTAGTCAGGATTTCCATTTGTATCCTCACTGAGAGGAAATTACAGAACACCTGGAAAAAGGAGACATACATTTGTTCTTTAGTTTTATGTTTAATGAGTGTTAGATTTGAAGAGTCAATAAACAAAACTGAACTACCGGTTTGTATCATAAGCGGTTTTACTCAGAGATTTTGGATTGTACATAGAATTTGCAAAATAATTCTTGAGAGACTGGGAACTCTTAAACTACAAATTTCCAGGAGTCCAGGATGGCAGAGACTTGTGTCAGCCTCTGGCCAGCACCCAGCACTGGGGGAACTGCGAGGGCAGCAGGCTCTGCTGGCCTGAAAGCTTGTGGCTTTTGCATTGTGCTTTGTCAGGTAGATTTTTGTTAATCTGTGGGAGAAGGATAAATTAGTTGTTGCTTCATGATCAGTCTTTAGCAGGCTGAACAGAAAGATTAATTTTTCCTATATAATATTTTCAGATATATTTGTTAATGTTTGTCAGAATCATAACCTTATAAGTTTTTGCTGTGTGACATTTAATTCAAATACTTCAAGAATTTTCAGTCTGTGTAGGGCTGTGTACATAAAATCTGTTTTGTGAACTTCGCAAATCTATAAATCCAAATGATGGTCCTTGAATTTGCTTTTGCCCTGTTTCATTGGTTGGAAGATGTTATGTAGTTTTTAAGTGAAAGAACAAACTTGCCAGCTGACATCTGTCTCTGACACAGATTTCTTTCTCATATATCCCAAATCTCCCCACTGCATTTTTCCTGAATTCTCTTTTAATAGGGTTTGATTTATGAAAAAAGACAAGTCTGAAGTGGTAAAGCCTCAGAGCAAATTCACAGCGGTTTAATAATCGTCTTCCCCCGGGTTAGATTAGAAGCTAATACAAGGCACTTGTTCTTTTGGGTATGTCAGTAGCACTAGCTCCCAGTCCTGGGCACAGTCGCCAGAGCAGAGGGCTGCAGCCGGTGGAGGCGTCCGCGGTGATTCCGACGCTTCCCGCACACCGTTCCCTGGCTCTCCGCCTCCGCGGCCAGGAGCCTGGTGCTTGTGGGCAGGGAGCCCCCTCTTCTGCTCCATGGACTGTTATCCGCTTGGCCCCGCACCACAGCCAGTGCAGTGTAATTCTGGTTTATTTCCCTGTGGCTGGCAAATATGGACAAGGATTTTTTTTTCAAAGATCTCAATATTTGGCTGCTGTAGTAGTTCCTAGCTGAGAATCGTGAATGATGAAAGTGAGGATCCTTGCTTTGTTTGTGAGAGACAAACTCTTGATGCAGATGCTTTCTAGAATAAAGCTCACAAAGTCTAAATGGACTGATGATGTAGAAAGTCCGGCAAGGGCCATCTATGAAATGTGCTGCTTTTTAAGAAATTCCTTGTCAAGGATGAGTTGACATAAATAGATTCTGTTTCATATTTGTATTTTATGTTAATTCTCAGGCTCTATATGAAAAGCAGCTTTGTCAGCTTTTTCTTTCCAGGTAGGTTTTCTTTTTTTTTTTTTTTTCTGTGAGTTTTTCCTTTCACTGGCTTTATTTTCTGTAGTGAAAATAATAGAATAGAAACTGTTCCAATGGTGCAAGTGATTTTAAGAAACATAAACTGTTGCTAAAATTAAATTTAATTCAAGCTGGGTCTGATGAATCATTGAGAGTCTAGGACACAGGGTTATTTTAGGATATTTAGTAGGAAAGCTGCAGTCTGTGTGGCGATCTTTGAGACTAGCAGAGAACATTGGCTTACAGAAAGCATGGTAAGAAGCTGGAGGATAGAAAGAATGCTGTAATGTTTTCTTATTTATATTTTTAACTTGTATAGGTTGAGATGCATAAGTCTAAATGTCCCCTGGCAAATGTAATTAAATATGAGAAGTGTCACAAAAATAAGTGGCAGGCATGTCCCAAGGGAAAGATCAGCTACTGAGCAATGTGATCTTTCTAAAAGTATCTAGCACAGACTCACAGGAGCTAATGAGGGTGCATGAAAGCATGACTGCAAACAACAGAGAAATTTGTCAACTCCATTTATTAGTGCTGTGATAATTTTGAGAGTATTATTAACAATAAGACAATGTTGAAATATGGCTTCTGAGCTAATGAACAATAGAAGATTTCTTCTCAGTAGCAGAGCTGTTTTCTTGTGCAGAACTACATGCTATCATTTTTATTCACTTACGGGGAAAATGTTTTTTCTTCACATTAGCTACCTCCAATATTCATTTGGTTTATCATTTTGTTTGCTTTCTGATGTATGAAAATTTTGTCCCTAGGCCTTTCTTTGTGTATCTCCAAATTTCATACTCTGCTGCATGATCAGGTAGAGCAGCCCCAGGTGTTTTCCGGAGATTCAGGTAGATTTAGACCAACCACTTCAGTAATGCAGAGGGAGAAAAAGAATTAAGTTGCAAACTTCTACAGATCCAGTTTTAATCTTGCCCATGTATTTCAACTTTCTCTGTGAGCTTTGTTATTTTAGTGCTTCCAGTCTCTTTCTTGCAAGCAGATTTGGTCAATTAATTGGCCTTCTCATGAGTTATTTTGGTTATTCTGTATTTTCTGCTTTTTATTTCAAGATGGGTTAATGCAGCAGTAATGACCTGGACTTTTTGAACTTAATTATACCCCATAAATAATTTTGATGAACATGATTCCGACATAAGATTCTTGATGCACTGGATACAATTTAAAAATAATTTCTCTATCTTTTAATTACACTTCCAGCTCTCTCTGCCATTTAACCTTTCATACCCAAAATGAATTAATTGGATAACTAAACTCCATTAAAGCAGAGTATATTTTCAGGCTGGATTGCAATGGTTCTGAAAATCAAATATTAAGCAGGCTCTGAAAGGCATTGAAAAAATGCAGATCTGGTATAATTCGTTCAGTGATAATATTTTGGCTCTTGTTCTTCAAAAAAAAAGAGCATTGATTTAATTACCAGAATCTACGTAATAAAGCAAATAGAAAACTGTCGAGTAACTGAAAGATATTTTCACTCTAATTCATTGGAACATGATAACTGATGTGCTTAAACGGAGAAATTAGTTCATAGCAGTAGCTGGACATTTTGTACCACTGTTCTAGCCTCTATAAATGAAAAATTCAATGGAGGTAAAAAGTCTCTTGCTTGTAGGAGTTAAATTTAAATAAGCAAAAAACTGTCATGCTGTGATCATTCCAATGCTTGAAAAGTTTAAGGTGGACACAGAAAACCTAGGGCAATGATAGAGCTTTTCTCTGTTGAAAAACGTAGTCATTTTAAAGGCAGAGCAATCTAGGGGACAGTCATTGCTGTTGGTATTTTTACTTCGTGGTAGACCTTCATAAGGTGAGAAATAGAGAAGAAAAATCTGATAGCTGCGGTGGAACAAAATAGTAATTTAATGGTGGTAGTTTAATATCCAGTCTGCTGCGAATTCTGTCTCCTTTGCAACAAATTCTTAAAGCCTGGATTTTTTTTCCAGTGTGAAAGCTAAGTTTCTCTGTTGCTCTGTTCCTGACAGCACCACATTAGAAGGGTGTATTCCCTCAGGTATCCAAATGTTATAATTCATGAGCAATTTTCTTCTTTAGATTAGAATTCTGCTTTTGATAGACATTGAATAGAGGACACATCTTACCAAAGTTTTATGAAGCATAATTCTCATTTATCTTTGGTTTGGTTTTCTCTTAACATCTGCTTCCTTGAGAAATGGCGTGTCGCTCCCTGGCTTCATCCTTCATCG
The DNA here is from genome assembly GCF_000705375.1 of Tinamus guttatus. The sequence goes on along the minus strand of NW_010584774.1, from coordinate 763,939 downwards.
AGCTGATGGGGATTTTGGGAGGCATCCGTGAGCTTCTTAGCACAGAGCGAGAGAATCCAAACCAACAGGGCTGAGAGCATAATTGGTATTACGAAATGCCATAATTCTTGTCAGGGCTGATTTAGGAGAAGTAGATGGTAATTGAGATAGATGAATAGTGCCCATTGCACCTCCTGCCACCACCGCCAGCACTACAGGGACATTCCAGCACCCTTTCTACTTTTAGGATTGCCTCTTTGCCAAGGTTACTGTTACCCGACCTTCTGCTGATGCAGCGCTGCAGAGCCTGGCCAGGCGCCCTAGATCCCATGTCCGGGCTGGCAGGGGAGACTCCTGGGGCTTCCCAAGGAGGCCGGCACTGACCCCGAAGCAGCCGCGTGCGGAGCCGTCTGAGCAATCCTACCAGCGCCCCAGGGCACCTGTGAGTGTAACCAGCCTCTGCAGCAGCGCCCACAAACTGCCCCCAGCAAGAGGGAACACCGCCAAACTTTCTACTGATTTTTTTTTTTCTTGCATAAGTGACCCTCCTTTTTATAAAGGATCTCTTTTAATGCCAGCTCATTAGCATTACAAAAGAGAACTTAGAAACACTCTGTTTGAGCAAGACCAGGAGACTGTGCGTTAACTGCTGCCATCTGAGGAGCCTTAATGTGGTCTCCAGGCTACTGCAGTGTCACATGGGGAGATGTGGGGTGGGAAGGAGCTTCCTGGAGGTTGATTACCAGCATGGAGTTGTCCTTGAAGAAGTCAGTGTTAGAGGCAACCCTCTTCCTCCCCATCTGCCCCAATCTTTCCTTGCAGTTCCCTATGCTGTGCAGGGAAGATGTATGTCATTCACTCACTGCCTCTTGGCAGCTAGACTTGCGGTGTGAGTTACTAACCACAAGCTGCTTCCCTCTCCCCTTCCACCACCACCTTCACACAGATGGTCCTTTTAAGAGATCTTGAATGTGAAGGAATTGTCTTTCATGGATGTTGTATTTAATGTAGTCTTTTACAGGAAGATCTTAATTTTTCACAAATAATCACAATTATGCTCTTGAGTTCTAAGACTTGTTACATTCATTTTATCACTACATAAACATTTACAGTTGCTCAGAGAATTTAGGGTGCTAATGCACCATTGCAAAATCAGTAAAATGACTGAAATTTCAGTCCTGTGCAGGAAATCAGATACTTTCCTCTGAACATTGACATGACTAATAAACTGGGTACTGCTGAAGTCAGAAATTAAACCCAAAATATAGCAGCCAATAGAATTATACTCTATGTTACTATAAGTACCCATAAATAGATAAAACATAAGTAGATTTATCTACTATTACTACTCTTGCTTAGCAGTGAAAATGAGTACATGATGAGCATGACAAATAAATATCCAAGATAGCATTTACATATGCAGAAGAAAGATGTAATTTAGGTGTTGCATTAAGACAGAACACATTTTTTAATGTCTGTGTCCACCCCCCAGGGGAAAGGAGTTGGCCAGCCTTTCCCCTGTGTAGGCTAAGCAGGCTTGAGTACACATTTAACTGGTCATTTCTTCAACAGCTTGTTCATGCGTAGCACGATACCCACCAGCATTTCTGCTCAGTCCTGCCTAGGAAGGAAGACATAAGTCATGGTGGTATCCATGTGTAGGTGTGCAAATACCCCCTACTGGTGGCTGTACGTCCCCCACAAGTTGCTTGAAGACTTCTCCATTCCTGCAAATCCAGCAAGCTGGAAGGCAGAGAAGCTAGAAAGGACTGTTGGCTTCATGCGGAGAGTGGAACCAGCGGTCAGGCAGCTGGTGCTGCTGGGCCCTCAGTGTCCCCCTTGGTTCATGGCAAACCTGGTCATTCCTTCCTGCAGAAATTTATCTTTGCAGCATGAAGGAGGATGGCTCCAGAAACCTCTGTTTTCTTCTTTTTCCCTGCAGGCAGGAAGCCAGGAATACTTTTCACCCCATCTATCACTCTGCAAGGTGGGCAGTGCACAAGTCCCCGGGCTGCCATGGGCCGAGAGCTCTTTGTCCTTTGGTGAGAAGCTTGTGGCCAGTGATGTCCGGAGAGCTTGCTGCTTTCTACAGGTCACGGGTGAGTTATAGCCAGCCACTGCACTCTACCAGCAGCCTCTGTGTCTCTGTGTGTCCTTTCCTGTTTTTCTTTTGCCTGTTAATATCCATACCCATCATGTAAAACTGTGACATGAGCCACATTTCTTAGAAGTGAAGTAGAAATGATTTTATACCCATGTTGTTCAGTCTTCTACAGTCTCCTCCCTTTGCTGAATGGCCACAGTTGCACCAGGGGCCAGAGCAGCTGAATGCAGGGGGAATCCGGCTGGTGTGAACCCCGGGGCACTGCTGTCCCCAGGAGGGTCGGAATGGCTCTGTGATGGCTGACGGACAAATGTGTCCAGAATTTCTGAGCCCTTTGAACAGCTAGGAAATCCCATAATGTCTGATAGAAACACAGTTAAATTTCAGAAAAGAAGCTTTCTAGAGCCTTCTTCAAGAAAAGACTGTAAAGGCATACTCACCTTGAAGCCTTGGTTCTGAGAAAATTATGTTGTCTTTTCAATAATACTAGATTTAGGTTCTGGCTTAGCAATGCTCATATGAGTTACTTTCACAGTGCCAGTTATTAGAGTGTGTATTAAAAACAGGAGCCTTGGAGACTGAAGTCATGCAAAAACAAACATATCACAGTCTTGTAAAATACCTTAGAAAACTAGCAGATTCATTTTGGTCTGTAATATGGCAAGGCATAGGAGGAAACTACCTGTTATTATTTCCTAGTATCCTGAAGAAGTTGAGCCAACATTAAAGTCTTCAGTTGACAGTATAGAAGTGGCAAATAATAAGATTTTTAGCAATGAAAAAGATATTC
>NW_010584774.1:738461-754667 GCF_000705375.1 Tinamus guttatus | reverse complement strand
AAAGAGGAAACTCAGGAAGTTTCTTGTTCGTTTTTATGTTTTAGCTTCCTAGCTGAGCACAGTCATGCAAATGAGGGAAAGGTGAAGCAACGGAGTACTTTCAAAGTAAGATAGTGCCTCTCATCCTAGAATCAGAAGGGAATTCAATGAACTATTTAATATGTGTCCCTTTCAAGTTTATTAAATAAAAAGGATTTCTTAATGTATGAATTAGCACTGGAAAAAATTGTAGCTGATGCTAAAGCTGTTTGCTCCGTTTATGACATTGTGGTTCGGCTTAGAGGTGGGAAGCCAATGTCATCCTGTTGAGAGCTGACCAAAAACGTTCCTTATGTGGGCTGGTGTCTTGTACTTGGGGATCTGTGGGAGCTGGATTTGTTTATTATATACCTTGACTTAGCTGGGAAAGAAGTAGGTCTAACGCTTCAAACAGAAATGCTAGTTCAAGCTTTGCATAAGGCAAACTTGGTTTGAATGATAACTTACTGTTCACTACCAGCAAACATTGCCTGCCTATGCGCAGTGCAGGTGGCAATGCAAGGAGCACACGAGTATGGAACAGGAGCAGAAAGAATCTATTAGCCAGACTGAAAACCCAGTAGCTCAGCTTCTTTTTCCCAGCAGTAACCTAGCTTGGAAAACTAGACTTCTGGAAAACAGCAAGGTCTTCTTTCATGAGAGTGGTGATTCTTATGTTCTGGCCTCTTCCTCCCTCCTGCCAACTGCTTCTAAAATAGAAACTATTCTGGAGAGGTTATTCCTTGATACCGATCATCCTAATCTCTGGTGTTCTGGCAGGAAAACTGATTGAAACACTAAGTTACACATTATGTTAAATTGCCTGCAAAATTCATATTTGCATCTGTTTGATTTTTTTCAAAAATTCTTTCTAGGCCTAGTGTTCTTTTTTCCCATTTATCAGTTTGTTTCCTTTTCTGTGCTTTGATTTTTGATGCAGTTCCTTAATATTCTTCCCTTTCAAAGCACAGCACTGCTATGGGAACCTTCCAGATGTTCGTTGCAGTTAAGAGTGACACAAATAGTTCATTTAGTTTCTTGCTAACTGAGCGTCCATCTGGCTTGTTGATTTGGCTGTGGATCAACCATCCCCTTATTCTGGTGAGGAAGGATGAGACTATGCATCCCCTCTACACAGAGCTGCGAATCACTGCTCTAATGTCACAGGGATCTGCAAATTCATGGAACTATCTTGTCAGAAACGACTCGACCCGTAAGTTAGAATGAAATTTCACAATTGCATTTTGATTATTTTGTATATTTGAACCGACACAGTCACAGCAGTGAACTAGTCCAAGAGCAGGAATAGTACCATATGTCTTCAGAAACTAATAGAGTGTGTCTGAACACTTGTTCTCATATATTTGTTCAGAGGAGAGAAGAACAATTAGGGTTCAGATTCAAAAGGCTCTTGCAAAGAGCCTCGTCTGGTGTCAGGAGGCTTGTGCGGCCGAGCAGCCGGTAGCTGAACGTGTGTCTGCAGGGAGGGCTGCGTGCAGGCAGTTCCCTCTTGCTCTGCGCTGCACTGGCCGCGGGTGAACCCTGTCTGCTCCAGCTGGCCACGCTAAAACCATGTCCTTTCCAAGGCAAGAGAGGGCACTGGAGCCCTCTCAGCTACAGTGTCCTGCTAAAGCGGCTCCATTAACTGTGTCATGTGCGGAGGGGACTCAAGCTGCCTCCTGGCCCCTTCACTTGGAGCAGAAGCAGAGAAGTGTCTCCACAGCCAGGGTAGGCACAGTCTGAATCACCAGTACCAAAGAGCTAGGTGTTTTGGACAATGCAGGCTTCTTGAGCCACAAGTGCCTTGCGTATTAGAGTTACGTCTGCATAGTTTGAAAGATATGTCGAAATTAATACAAAATAAATGTAAATTGTAATGATAAATTACACAGTTGTAACAGCCTACAGCTATGAATTATACATTAGGAAAAATTATGAAAAATTCTAGAGACAGAAAAAAAGAAAAGATTTTTGACTTAAATTAACTTCTAATTTCCTAAAGTAATTAACTCTTGGTTTGTGTGGAGTTGGATACTTAGTCCTTGTCAATGGAATTCTTTTTTTGCTTATTTAGGAAGCAAATCACATACAAAGCATTTCCAAATTACTTAAATAATGTAAAGGTTTACAGTGTGACATTCTGCTATTGTGTCTCATTACTGAGAGTTGTTGTTTCAAAATGTGTTTCCATTTTGCTAGAAACCTTCAATATGCAAAATGTATTCTGCAATGACATCCTGAAATTCACTAATAGAATGGCATAAGTTCCCAATAGAATCAGGAAAAGACACATTTCTCTGAAAACTAGTACAGGCTAGCTGGAATAAGGAGAATGTGGGCAGTATTATTAGAGCAGGTGTTATCTCTGAGAAAGGAAAACATGAAGAATGCCATCTGGCCCATGCCAATATGCCACTGAAAAAGATTGCTATATTAAAGGAAACAGCCTACTAAGATATAGCAGGGGCAGTGGATACATGACTGCCACTTTAAATGCTAGTGGTTTAGGAGAGCAAGAAAATTCTTTGTTGTGAGAGGAAGAAAATATTTCTATGTCATTTATGGCCTCTGGTTACTGATTTAGATAACTCCTCAGCTGATTCCCTTTTAGCAATGCAAAGCTGGTGCTGAATCCCAGCTTCTCTTATGATGGAAATGTGTGTCTGTCTGCAGCTGCAAATGTAAAGCCTCCTACGGATTTTCAGCGATCTGTTCCTCGGATAACTGGTGTTTCTCTTGGCACCTGAAGAACCCTGTATTCATCCCTGGAGATATCAAAATATTGACTGTGACAGCAATGCGTGTATCAAAGGCTGTGCAGAATGAGTCTGCCACGTCACCTGTAGCCCTAGATAACCACGCTGATGGTTGCCAGCTTTGTGCTCTGTTGTGAACATGGCTATGTGGATGCTATGGAAGTGATTAGAAAGGGGTTGCATTTGAAAGTGTAAAAGCTGGTAGCTTTTCACTTAGTTTGATGAATGTGCCTGCATTCTTCAGAAAACGCAATGAACTTTAACCAAGAAGACCACACTCAATACAAGATGGCTCATGCTGAGTGGCGTGGTGTAGGCCGGGAATTCTCATCTGTCTTGTACAGCATTGGTAAAGCCAGTATTTTATTTGTGCATACAGAAACTCTTGCAAACAAAACTGTTCTCAGTTACAAATTTATTATTTGGTCTTAGGGCAAATGAGTGAAGTTCCTGATTTTAAATGTGGCCTTCACTCGTAGATCCTCTACACTTAATAGGGATCTAATATTGGCCATTTGCTGTTCTGAATTCAAGAAGATTGAACACCTTTTTGTATCAGGTACTACATACGAACAAACCCTAGATTTCTTCAGAAAACCCTTCAAACATCAGGTAATAAAATTTGACATTCTTTTTGAAATATGGCTTTTAGTTTCCTGCCCGTCAGTGTCCCCATCTGCCCAGTGACTGCTGGAGCTGGCTGCAGAGGAGGCTTGGGTCAGCGTGACGCTCTGCTGGAGGAGGCCGGCAGTGCCATTCCCAGATTGCTCCGGGAAAACTCTGCAAATTCTGCCACAGAGCTTTCTCCCTGGTGCTCTGTCAGGAAAAAGGCTCAACTTCTGTTGTTCCTCATGTGCCTGTGGATGTCGCAGATTTGAGGGGTCTGTGCAGGAGCTCTGAATCCTGGCCGTGGGTCTGTGCTGCTGGGGACCGCTTGGCGTCGCGGTGCCGAGCGCACTGCCCACAGGGCCCAGGGGAGCTGCCGAGCCTGCGCTCACCTCCTCCTCCTCCTCCGTCCTGCCAACCCAACCCGGCCGAGGAAACAGAGGGGGTTATTTTGGTAGAGCGGCCTCTGCTCACACTACATAATTGGGGCTCTCCGTGGCTGAGCCTTTTTAGACCTGTCTGTCCCCTACAAGGTAGTTGTGATGCCAGACATCTAATGTCTCCTGTAGGTGAAAAAAAAGTCCCTATGTGAACTTGTTGGGCTGGCTGTTAAGTACCTTAAACTCTTTTAATTGGGATGCTCACACTGAATATTAAAAGCCCGGCTCTATACTTACCTTTGCAGTCTCTAATTAACTCACTGTGATAGTGGCTATTCAGGCCTTCGGTTTCCAGGAGCTATGAACAATTCTCTTTTAAATGCTGGGAGTTTTCATTTTAAAAGTTATCTCTTGTATGCTAAATTTTAAATAATATGAACTTCAAGGAGGTATTGAATTTTACATAACTTTCTCCTCTAGCTTTGATACAGCAAAGCCTGCAGTAGAAGGTAACATTGTTCAGTTGTCCAGGCTTAACAAGCCAGTTTTTGAAATAAAGCTTCCTCGTTCCTCACCAGTTCAAAATTTTGGCAAGATTTTGATGATATACATGGAAGGGACCTTGTTTGCACACCACAAAATCTCATAACCACGTTCTGGAAGTTGCAGACTGAGACAGACTGTTTCACAACCCTGGACAGCTTCCTTCCATATGCTGTGCTGCAGGTAGTGGTGACCCATTCTTTGCCTACTGTTATATAGAGTTAATTTATATGAAAGTCCATTTATGAAAGCTTAGATTTTCAAATGCTTGATGGGTGAGTCAGATTTCTCAGTGTTCACAGTTTTCTGTTTTAAAGTGGAAAATAATCCCTATGCAGTAGAAGTAATCTGCTTTTATATTAGCTGCCTTTGACTTTCTTGCCTGGAAAAACACTAAAATAGCACAGATTGTGAAATAGATCAAAAGCAGTACATACAGTATCGGGTACATTTTTGTGTATATTGAACCTATGTCTTAGGATATTGCATTTGCAGGGGACTGAGTGTCCTTCTTTGCAAAATTCATTTCTCAGACATTAGCAATGGGGATGTTTATGACTTTCCTGCTAAACTTCATAGACCTAAGCACTGTTGAGAGCAGATACTGTGCTGTGTGGGATACGGGATGCAAAAGGAAAGATGAGCTTGATCCACCTTGGATGAGCTTAGGATAACTGGGCTCCATCATAGTAGTGGAGCTGGACACGCTAAACTTGGCCCTAACTGAGGTAGGGAAGAGATTTAGAGGGATTTAGGGATGTGAAAAGACTCTGGTGAAGGGGCACAAATATGTGGATGTGCCATGGGAGTCTGTGTGACGAACTTACAGCTCTCCTGTGCTCCTTGAAGGAGGAATGAAGCCTGATTTCATAAAACTGAAGAAAGCTCCCTCTTCATCGTGGGCAAGAACTTTATCAGTCTTGCTGTGAGGAAAACCTGTGTTGATTTTCAACCAGAAGTTTGAAGCAAAAGGTAGTTCTTATTTCTTTAATTTCAGTTTCCATATTAAGGGTAGGTTGGCACATAGTCAGAGTAGTAGCAGTAAATCTGCTGGTACTACAAAAGTTACTGATTTGTTCTATAATATTAATGTTATTTCAGAGACAGTATAATATGGAAACAGAGTCATTGTAAATGGCCAAGGTCACAGTTGTGGTAGTACTTAGAAAAAACACAGCTTTTTTTTTTTTTAATAGCATTTTATAGGCAGTTAAAGCCTGTATTTCTAGCATATTTCTAGGATGAAGTATAATGACATAGTCAAATGGCATTTCTGTAACACAGAAAAAGCAAGGTCCTGCATCTGATTCACTCAGAGAACTGAGTGCATCTGCAGATAACAAGTGAATGCATGAAACAGAAATACCACCATTTCTTAACATTTCTTTCTGAGTTGGATGAGCAAAGATTTATTTATTTTCTCTTTTCACTGAGCCCACCTTTTTGATGCTTTAGAATTGTCATTGCTTTTTCATCTTTTACACGTCTTTCTAATCCAAAATCCAAGTCATGAAAACACATTTACTAGATGTTTTTCTTCACTTCAGTCTGGGATAAAGATCTACATATTTACATGAAGGAACCATGTCAGATAATTATTTAGATGTCAGAGAAAAGATGGCCTAAATATCTTTACAGTGGGATTTCTCTGCAGACAAAGTTAAATGAAGTTGTTTGGGCCCAAAAGATTCACATTTATTTAAAAAAAAAAAAAGATTTTTTTTGTGTTAATAGTGCACTGGCAGTGATCTATCCATCATGATGTGAATAATTTATACTTATTTGGAGACCTGCCGTATGTGTTCATGTCTTTCAGGCAAATGTATTCATTTTACATTCAGACAGATCAACCTGGCAGATAAAAATCTGGTTTACTTTCTGGCTTAAATCACTCTAATTGGTGATTAAAGCCATGTTATGGCCCTTGACTCCATCGCCTTGCTGCAGTGGTTTCCTTTCATGTGTGCAGCCTCATGGCCTTGAGCGTTGCCTGGCGGTTGACCCTGCAAACAGGGTCATTCGGAGTTGCTTTGTGTCACTCGCTGCACTTGTGGCTGTTGGGAACGTGCAGGTTCTGCCTGTCACTACAGCAAACAAACCTGCAGCACCCTAAGGCAGGAGGACCAAGTCCCTGGCCAGCCGGTGTGCGTTTTTCACCCCAAAGTGACGTGTTGGCAATGTCACTGTCCAAAATCCCAAGCCATGTAATTGGAAAAGCCCTGCCTGGGATGATGGGGCACTTGGTTGTGCTGATTCCTGTGACATTTTTACTGTGTGGCCTTTGAAGTAGATCATCTTTTTTGAGACTATTAAAACCATTAAATAAGTAGCAAATGGCATCCTTCAGAGTTTGAAGGATAGTTAAGGAGTGTATCCTCATTCACACAATTTGATGATTAGACTGCTATATGTAAAGCTTGTGAATTTTACCAAACTACTTCATTCACAGAAATCCATAATTGATTTTTCTTTTCACTATGAGAATTGTACTGAACAAATCAATTTTTAGCATCTTTCTGAAAGCAAGGGCTATAAATCACCAATCTCACTATAAGCTCTTGGGATTTCAGTAGCACATTTTTAAAGCCTGACTAATTTTACATGAGAGGTATATTTGCTTGTTCTCCTCTAAAATATTCTTGTCTAGTACAGACTATATGAGCAGCTAAGAGAGGTTTTTTTATTCTGTTATTTCACTTTGGCCCAAGACTTTGACTGTCTTTTATTAAAAATGAAAAAGAATGGCAAACAGCATTGAGCTTAACATTTCATTTTTTGTTTGTTTTTTTTTATAGCATTCTCTAAAGTCTGCCATGAAATTTAACATTATTAGTGTTTGTTTAGTCAATTACTTAATTTGTATTCAGTTCACTCATAAATACCTTGCTTGAAGTCAAAGCTCTACTATTTTAGATGCTATAGAAATGTGAAGAAAAAGGGCAATCTGCTTTTACCATCTGCTACTCAGTCTTGTAAAGACACCCTTATGTGGTTCATTTTTTGCAGCATATGCAGTAAAGGTAATTTTGCAAAGTATTAACTGAGTATGTGTGCGAGTCCTTGCCTGAAATTTTAGTTTGTGGTAAGAGTTTGTTCTCAATATAAGGTTAAGTGTGGGTTTGTGTTGGTAAGAAAAAGCCCTAGGTTAAAACACATTTTGGGAAAGAACAAAAGAAACAGTCAATTACAGCTCCTATGAATATAGACTAGCTGTCTCTACAGTAAGCTGTTGTGTTTGTTTCTTTTCTATGTCTTTATATATTGTTCTTTATATGTTGCATATATAAAGAATGTATTCCATATTGTAAATTAAGAATATATTGAATATATTGCATTATTGTATATTGCAAGAATATGCTGCATAAGAACTACCTGTCACAGAACTACCTATCCCTCATTGCCAAGGGCACTGTGGCAGGGTGTCTTTCCGTGCAGTTCTGTCCCTGAGTCAGGGAGCAACCCTCATTAGGACATGGGCAGTCACGTTTCAAGGTGTCTGCAAGTGCTGGACACCTTTGTTTTTTATTCTGTCTAAATTAAGATGATAGTGCCTTAACTTGATCTATTATCTGTCGGAGAAACTGAGCAGATTTATGGGAGTTTGCATAACCAAGAATGATACAAGTTGCCCGTGCTCTGGAATTGGAGAGGAGAGTTTCCTTGTCCTCTCAGCCTCTGTAGCCATAAATTAGAGGTTATACTTAACCTTTCTTTGTGCAGCACTTGTAACTGCTCAGTTGATGTAATTCCCTAGGATCTTTTCTTTCATTTTATAGGTTTTTTTATTTTATCCACACTCCTAATAAAATTTTACTTTCTAATAGACTTCAAGTTTCACAGCAAATCCTTAAACAATATGGATATCAAAAGTTAATTATGCAAAAAATTGTGGTCCACTGAGGCCTTAGGACTGTCAGATTTAATTAATCAGTAATAATTGAAACCTTCTAGTGCTTTTTGTTTTTGTTTTCTATTTGAAAATAGGTAATTTTTGAGTGAAAGTGACACTTATTTAATGTTTCACTGCCAATTCTCTCAGGAATAGAAAATGCCAAGCAATGAAGTTGCAGTCTGTGATTAGGCAGAAGTGTCTGTGGATTTCCCTGGGTTTAGGGCTGAGCAGCATACATATTTGTGGGGCTTGATGATTGTCACTGGTGGATAACACTGCCAGCTTCGTGTGTTTCCTGCCTCTCTTCACGAGTCTCCAAAGTCCCATCTCCTGCTGTTTGCTCTTTGGGATATAGAGAAGGCTCGTCAGGTGTACTGAAGAACTGATGAATACTAAATGGTAACACTTTATTTCTCTGTCCAACTTCAATGTCTCTTGTGTGGACTTAGGAAAGTTAGTGTTTTGCTGGCTACGTTATCAAATTTGCAAATGAAGACGATAGCAATTCAGTAGAAAAATATATCCTCCGAGTAGGGAACAGTGTGTAATCTATACCTGTAAATGATACTGATTATAGGGAAGAAGAGCCTCAGATCCCCCTGGAAGAGAGAGCACAGGCTAAAACAGCAATGCTTTTCTAAAGCCAGGACTAAACATCCTCCTTGCTGTTAAATAGAAGCCCTGTGCGCCACAGGGTTAATGCGCGATGCCGGCTCCGGGCACCGCCGGCTGCCCTGTGCCGCGGAGGGCAGCGGAGGAGAGACCTTAGTGGTGGGCTCGAGTGCAGGCGCCTGCCCCGAGGCCTGCGCGGGTCGGGCGGCTGTGGGGCTGGAGGAGCCCGTGCGGCGGCCCCGGTGCTCCCCGCGCCGGGGCAGCGCCAGGCGGCGAAACAAATACCTGTATGAGACCTCGTTCTTTGTGATACCAATAAGAAAACAGTCCACAGAAATGTTGTTTCCGTAGACTGTCAAAATGAGAAATGAAATTGAAACTTACCTGGAAACCACAAGGACACGCATGGAGATGCAGTCTGATGAAAATCCATCAGTGTGGCAGGGAGAGATTGCATTGCAGGGCACTTCGCCTGGTGGAGCTGGTAGGACTTTGATACTGCAGACAGTGACAAAATACTGCATTTAGTATTTGCACATTTATGTCAAAGCTGGAGTTTGCCAGATTTGAAATACCTCTCAGAATGATATCCCACAACAGGGAGCGTTAAGTGGGAAATAGTGTAATTCTGTGGTTTGAGTGTCATTTGCAATATGACTGCTTCCAGCAATCTCTATTTGAGCATCTTGTGGCAGGTGAATTTTCCTTCTACAGTGCAGTGATTAACATGGACCAAGCGGTGTTGCGTGTTGCACTTCAAGCTGTATCACACTAATGTGTGCTTCCTTCTTGGTAGGACACCTGTTAATGGTTGGAGTTGAAAGTTATTCCAAGAATCAGTTTCAGTCTGATAGCAACACTTTGCTCCTAAGGATGACAGATTTTACACCATTACCAGAGGCAAATTCTTGTGTGTGTGTGTGAGGAAAAACTGAATTTTTTGAGGCGTCCAGAGTGACTGCATTTGTATTGGTTACGTTTTCCACTGGGGATGGGGGCATTGCCAGTGCTTTTCATGTCCACCTGTTAACTGTTGGTAAAAGTAAAGCTGTGCAAGAAAGCAGGAGAAGCATTAGACTTTTCAAGAGAAAAAGAAATGAAAAGAACCTGTAGACTTAGCAGCAATGGTCAAGTTGCTGCTGTGACAGGATCCCACAGGGACGTTTGTCCAAATAACTGAAGTCCTGTGCAGAAAATTCAGATGACAAAATTCTTCAATTCACTGATTTGCAAGAATACTTTTACAGCACTGAAAAAAGTATGTCTGAGTCAATCTCTCTTTCAGTGTAAATTGATCCCTACTGAAATAAGAAGCTAAGAAGGAAAAACATGTTTTTATTCTGACAGCTCAGGGCACTGGCCAGGAGAATGACTGCGTCGTGGGCCCAATCACTCTTCCAGGTGACATTCCCATCGACATTGCTCTGTGTTGTTTTCAGATTGCAAGAAGCAGATTAAGGTCAAGTGAAAGATTTTGGCAGACTATTCGTATTTCCTAATCAAATTAAAACACTTGGAGACTGCCTTTGGAAATCGATGGTTAAGTTTAACTTGTTTTCCACTGATCAGAGAAAACTAAAAATTCAAACTATGATTTGATTGTCATGAATATTCAAGTAAAGTGTCTGTGTGTGTGTGTGTGTGTGTTTTTGCCCTGCTTGTATACGTAAGGCATTTTAAATGTGAGAGCATATTCCCCCTGTGTGCTCCATGCCTCTCAGTAGAGATGGAAAACAGCTTCTCGAAGCATGTGGCTCACCAAAGCACAGTGGTAGGCAGTGATTTAGAGGAAGCTCTATTTCATTTAAAATATAAACATAATAAAAACTTGGGCAGCAATGGGAAATTGTTATTGATTTTCATGCATGATGCACCACTGCGTTCTGACAAAACTGATTACAGAGAGCCTCTGCTCACAACGTGTCCAGATGTGAGGCCTGGGGCGGCCTTGTCGCTGGTGACCAGCCGGGTGGGAGCTAACTAATGAGTTTGTTAATGAGAGGTGCGAGCGCTGCATGAGCCCCCAGGCCGGGCATCACCCACAGCCGCGGCAGCGCCCTGCACACACGGCCGTTCGCTGCAGGTTACCTATTGCTGGGGAAGTAATTGGCAACTAGAGATGGTAGGAAATTTTCCAGGGAAAAGAAGCAGATCTTCAAATTAGGGATTTCCTTCGCTGAATCTGACTTGTGAGTCAGTCACATCCCTGCACTGTGGAAACTCCAGGTCACAACCCGGAGGGATTTCCAATGGGAAGTGTGGTCCATGGGAAGCGCTGACCCTGTCTTCTAGGAAATAAAGGACCGAGGCGACTGCCTGCTGTATCCTGCTGCACTTTGGAGTGAAACTGTTGTGTAAGGTTAGGACTGAGGGGTCCTGGGAGTGCAGCTTGTGGGGTGAATGGGGGCCCTGCCCTGCTCAGTGACTCCGTGTCCCACCATCCTATGAGCAAGATTGGTCACTTAACCTGTCATGGCTCCAGGACCTTCCGTTTTCAAAATACTGGACTTCTGAATTTTCAGTTTTCTCAAAATTACTGATTCATAAAAAATTAAGAGCAACATACCAAATTAGAATTAAAGGGATATTTTTGTGGATCACATATCTGGATTTTATAACTGGCTTTACTGACCGCAGATGAGATTTATCTCCTACAGTTCTGTAATCCCACGGGAAGATTTTTAGAATATTTCCACTGTGAAGTACTGTAGAAATCAAAAGTAAAAAAGAATTTAGTAGATTTCTTTCCTTTTTTTTTTTTTTTTTTTTAAATCTAACTTGGACATCAGGTGAGCTATTTGGGCAATTCTCTCTACTTACTATTATATAATGGTTATAAAAACAAGTCTGATACTGGAGGCAGTTCTCACGATGCATTTGACTAATTGTATCCCTCTATTAGCCTGAAATTCAATTTGCCGGAGCTGTAGCAGGAAGATCGCGATATGCAGTACAGAAGACAACTGGAAGGTACTTACCATTTGCTGCCAAAGCAGATACTCCTTTTTTTTTTGGCTTTTAAAATTTGTAACTTTAGGTTTGTTCAGAAATACAGTTGGAGTCCTGAGACACCTTTAATCAGTTTCCGAATCTGAAACATTTTAGTGACTTTAGTAGCTCTGATTGAGCTGCTTTTGGCAGTCGCAGATATGGCTGGTTGAGATGAGTTATCAGCCTGCTCTGTTCATCAGACTCAGTGTGGGAACAAAAAATGTCAAAGTTATGTGAGAAAGCTCAGCTTGAGAGTGGAAGGTCGAGCAATTGCCATTAAAATATTACGGATGTGGTTCCAAGTGACAGGGGGATAGCCTTGCACAAAGAAATACAGACAGAACAGGAAAACCTTTCCAAAAAGACCTTAATTATTTTGACAGAAGATATTATATGCCAAATTTAAAAAAGCGGCCAACTCCAAAGCAGTTATAACTAGTGTCAGGACTGATTTTACAGTTTCTGGTGGTATTTCTAATGGTAGCAGTGACAAGAGTGATGCGGGATTCTGTAGGACATAGAGCATTATACAGTAGATGAGACAATTTCCTGATAACTTGCACTGGGTTTACAGTTTGATCCAGAAGAATTTCAATACCTTGCTGAACATGTTTATCATTTCATACAACTGTAGCAGAAATCATAAAAGGTCTGCTGAGCCCAGTTGCGTAGCTCTACGTTTGCACATGTGTTCTAGTGTAAGTACTTACTTATGCCCAGTTGCGTAGCTCTACGTTTGCACGTGTTCTAGTGTAAGTACTTTACCTTTAGGATGGTGCAAAATCTATTTTTTTCCACCTACAAATAAGGAGATTGTAAAGAGAGACTGTCTTTAAAACATGAGACTTGAAGTAGCTTTCCTTTAAATAACACTAGTAACACATAAAACAACTGATTTGAGAAACTCCTTTATTAATGAATAGACATACATTTTTATTTGATTAAAGAACATAGGCTTTTTTTTTTCTAATTTTCAAGTCTCCAGAGTTTCTAATTTGTAAGGAAATGTTAAAAGACTTCTTTTCATGTGTGTCATAGGTAACTTGAATTACTTGAATAACCTGAAACCTTCAGTATACTGAAGGCAAAGCAGTTTATTCTTCATTTGTGAGAATAAATGAATATGCATAAGTTAATAGAGTACACATTGTAAAGAGTTTCCTCAATTTCCTCTTTTTCATCTTCTTCTGTTTTTGTCTGTTGTGGAAAATACTTGTTTACTTCCATTTTTCAATTTTTATTTATTTCTTTATGGCTCAGTATGGGGTTGCATTTCTGTAAGAAGACCTGGTGAGACATGAGGGGCAGCCAGCTTGGATTAGAGGGGTGGGAGGAACAAGAGGGGAATGGGTTGATTTTGCTTCAATTCAGAAAATTACTGAACTGGGTAAAATCGAGTCTTAAAGGAAAGAGAAGCCTACCAGGGCAGTATGTAGGGAAGAAGTGCATATATGTTCTGCTTTCCCTCTCCTGTTTTGTCTTCTCTTTAAAAATGCAACTCGCTTTGTTTCATGCCGATTAAACTTGTTCTCTTTGGAGCTGCGAGGCCCTTTGGTGTTCCAGGATCCTTTGGGGGGCTTGCTGCAGGCGAGGGTCCCCGCAGATCCACAGCAAAGCTCTGGCCACCTCAGGCTCTCTCTTCTGAATAACTGTGCTTGACCTTGAACCCTGTGTATTTTTTTCCAGTATGACACTTTCAGGCTGAGTAAATGGCAATGGCAATGTAGCTGACTCTACAGGGTTTTTATGGCTCATCTAGGGAAGCTTTTAGCTGTAGTTTTTTTTCCCAA
Source organism: Tinamus guttatus (assembly GCF_000705375.1). Next base: position 741,079 of record NW_010584774.1, on the reverse strand, counting down.
ACAATATTTGGTACACATATATTTTTATTATGTTGTAAAATACCATCTTAATAATCAGCAGTTGTCCACAGTTTCTTTGATGTAATCCTATGAAACTTCAAAAAGGATTATGTGGTTGTAGATCACAACAATATTTGAATTTAATTGTTTCGTTCAATGTTGTGAACCCTAAACCTAGATTTTCCTTTGTCTCTGACAATTAGCTTATATTCATTCTGTCTATAGGGTACTAAGCGAAGCTGAAAGTTTTCTGAGAACTATATTGTTTGTAAAAGTTCTACCCTACTAGAATAAACATGGGCTACACAGATGTTTAGTCATGAGCATGTTCTGGAAACAGTCACTTGTGCCAAGGGCAGGATCTCACTAGAGGGTACTGAAACATCCCAGGCTCAGTCCAGCCCAAGCTGTAACTGCTAAGGCTGCTAATTCAAGTAGCCATGTTAAGTCAGCAGGTCTTGCATTTGTGTCTCTGTGTTTTCCTATGCAATCTTCTCCATGTCTCCAAGTGTCCATCATCTCTGTTAGAATAGAGGTACGTGAAGAGGAGAGTAGTTAATTCCTTCCAGTGAAAGAAAGCCTTTCTGCAAGCTATGTCTCTATCTTGGTTTTGGTATTTACCATGCATGACTGAGAAAGTTTGTCAGGGTAGTGTATAGAAAACAAGACCAGAGATGGTAAAAACAATAGCCACAAACAATGTGGATGGCCTTCGTGTCTGCTACATGCTGTGAAAGGCCTGGGGCTGTTGTTACGCTGTCCTACACAGACTGGTGTAAAAACCAGCTTGATATTCAGCAGTTGTCAGTTTTAAGTCTCTCCTACAGACTTGTGTTTTCCCACAGCATCCCACTTGTGCGGCTTGTGTGTTACGCATAGCACATCCTGCCTTCTGTTTGGATAAAGCCCCTGATGATTGTGATTATCATGTTGGTTACTTTCTGTTTGACCCCAAAGTTTGTGTTTCTTTCCCTCCAGGAGGAGGAAAAAGATTTATGGTGCTTCTAAGCTGCTATTGAAATACATGGCCGTAATTTGCTGAATGCTTGCACTATAATTTTTGATAGAAGGAATGTCTTTTAATTAGTATTATAAATATTAGCATTTACTTCCTAGCTCCACATACATAATTAGGTATATAAGGTGGAAAGAAATAATTCTTAAATATTCCCAGGGCATATCCTCCAGATTTTAGTTAAAAGGAATGCTTTCATTCACTTTAAGTGGACATTACCCAGGTGGGAAAAAAAAAAAAAAAAAAAAAAAAAAAGCCTTTTATATGACTGTGAGAAACAAATCACCAATACAAATAATGATCAATTCTCACACAATCCTCCATAAAATGGATTTATTTAGCAGAAAATAATTAGAGTAGAACCACTGAATAGTGGAAAAATACAACATTTTTACAAAAATGGAGTGGAAAAAGAGGTAAAGTTTGTCCAATAAGATATTCATTGCACACTGCTAGCCTAATTCTCTTAATGAACAATGTTTTGAGAGAACTTTTTGGTAACTCTGTGTTTGAGAGAGAAATTTTAATATGAGAGAATGAATTTGCTAGATGAAAGGTTGAAAGGTAATATCATTTTCTGCTATGTTTGGAAAAACTCCAGATTTTTTGAATTTTGATTGCTTCCAATATTTTGAGTAGAGAAGTCATGTTCTTAAAACTAATCTTTTGCCACCTGCAGACCAGGACAGATGTTGAATAATGGATAAATAGTTGTAAGCTGCAAATCAGCATTAATGTTGAACAGTATTGCTGATGCTGACATTGGCAAAGACTGTATTTATTTTCTGACTTGCATGTTACCCATATTAAACAGAAAGGTTTTTTTCCACCAAGAAAATTGTTATTTCTGGCAGAAGTAGTGGATTTATTTGGAATACTGTTCTTGCTGTTTCTAGGAGTGATAAGAGTGATACGTGCATATTTGCACATAATCAGTAAACTTACAAATGGTTTTCTGGCCATGAGAACTAATAAAGTCCGATCCTTTTCAATATATGTTGATTTGTTTCCCACAAATATAACATAAAGCTTATAGTACATCATCAGTACTTGGTTTGACTCTGCTACAACTGGAGGTCCTTGTCACTACCTTAAAGCTTTGCAAATCTCCCAAGACATCCTGCTGACTTTGTCTCTGCATTTAGCTCCCTCCCAAGGCCCTTGCACATCTGACCAGTCCTCTGTCAGATTGGCTTGGAGTTGGTCAAGGGGTTAAAAAAGAAAGGGGAAACTTGCAGGTCAATAGAGTTAATGGCATAAGCCTCTTTTTAGGAAATCGAGACAGCACATGCAGCTGTTTGCAGAACCAAGCCTTTGGTTAGCCGGGCACTTGTGTTTAGAATAACTGGTAATTGCTGTCTCTAGCAAGTAAACGGCACACCCCATTTTCCACATAATGATTAGTGGAATTAGAGCTTATACCCAGTAGATTACATCTTTCTGGTTTCCATTAATCTCTAACTGGCACATTTTAAACTATTTATAGAGAAATTGTAGTATTGTTATGAGTCTAAAATAATGGCTATGATTTCCTTGAATTCCTCCTCTGGAAGGAAGGAAAATGCAAAGTTTATTAGTTCACCATGTGTTGGTTAAAGTCTTC
>NW_010584774.1:673714-738427 GCF_000705375.1 Tinamus guttatus | reverse complement strand
GCAGAAGTTTAACAAAAAAAAATCAGTGAAGTGATTATATGGTACGATATTTGAAACCTTTCCAAATTCCGTGATGAGCCACAGCAGAGGAATCACAGTAGCAGGAAAAATGCAAACATTGAAATGGTGTCTCTGCACAACAGGAACAGACTCTATTGTGTTAGGGGCTGATTGGGCAGGATAGTGTAAATGCTGCCTCCTATGTGATCTTAAGAACTGCTTGTTCTTGACTGTTTATATGGCACAACTGCCATATAAAATATGGTAATAGGAAAGCAATATATTACTATATTACCAATTATATTACTAAGAACATTGATTATATCCTTGCTATATTAAAAGCATGCATGTTAATATACTATGATAGCTTCCCAGTTTTTAGCAAAACTACAAGACTGCTAACAGTGAACAAAGTCCTAGAATGTGCTAAGGACTTTGTGTCAGAGGCTGTGGACGGCTATTGGAGAAGCCGCTTTCCATTATCCTTGGATTAACAGGAGAGAGATAAAGAAGAAGCTGAAGCCAAAAGTACCAGGTAAGAAATCATCATTAAAAAGTCCACTTTTCTAAAGAAATAAAGGGTTTGGGGCCCTCAGAATAAGGACAAGGGATTCAGAGAAGCAGACGTGCAAAACTACAGCGAGCTGAGATGGAGGATTTCTTGAGCAGACACAACCGTGAGGATAAGGGAGTGCAGCTGCCAGGGCAGATTGCACTGCACGTATGACCCCAGCCTCTCCATGCGGCCGTGGAAGAGGAAGGGTAGAGACAGGCACAGTGGTTGTATCACAGCCTCAGCAATGATTTGAAAATGAAATACAAGTAATACAAAAAAGGGGAAAAGAACTGAACCTGAATGCAAAGGAATAGAACAAATCTGTAGGCATAAAACAGGATGGAGTCTGAATTAACAATTGCCACAGAAGACAAGAAGCACTGGGTCTAGAACTAAGAGGAAAGAAAGTGCATTTTCATAACTAACCAGAAGGCACATAATACTCTGGGATTCAGATAAGGCTAAATTTTAGTTCAATAGCTTTTCTGCAAAAAATGTGAATATTTACAAAAATTATTTTTGACAAGGAAAAAGAGATTTATGTCCTACAAAATATAGGATCCTTCAGGAATAAATGTGTGGGTTTGCAGAATCTGATTAAATTCTCCTTGCAATGCTTAAGAAAAAGGTAGTCGAAATAATTTTTGAACTCTTAAGTTTGTAGTGCATGAGTAAACTTTGATAAGAAAATGGGAAACATTCAGAAATTTAAGGTTTTAAAGAAGTATTTGTGACCCAGCTTAACCTTCTGGACTCTGGAACAAACCAGTAATCAGCTTTAAGTAAGTATTTTTTTTTTCTCCCTGTAGGTCTAGATTTTACATTCTAAAGCTCCTGTATCTGTGAGCAACAACTATGAGCCTCTGGCAGGTGTCAGATTTGAGATAAACAGGAATATAGACTTAGAGAAGAAAAAACAATCCATGTGGAATAGTTAGGAGCTGATTACCTTGTGCCAATCTAATAATTTTCTGAGATAGTTTGATTGGCGTAATGAATAAAAATGAAGCCGTATGTGTGGCACAGTTGGGCTTTGGGAAATCTTTGGTTGTCATTCCATATAACTGTCTACAAGACAAGCTCAGAGAAATAAAGCACTGACATAAATGTCATGAAGGGAATGTATAACATTTGTAAGATTTTGACTGAATAAGAGATTCTAAAATGTGAGAAATTCAATTTGATATCGATTTTTAACATCTAAAAATCAAATGTGTGAATACAAAATGAAGAATATAAGGTTAGGAAGGCAGAAAAATATCTTGGGGACCTCATGATGTCAGACTAAACAAGGTTAATGTAGTCCAAGTCTGTTAGCTGGAGCACTGGGATAAAATGTGCATGTATGAAAAAAAAAAAATCTCAAAGTTGCTTTTAAAATGGTTAGGTATTTTTTGAGTTCCATAGCAATGTTAGTTTTTCCCAGTATTCTTATTATTTTGAAACAAAATGGGAAAGAAGGGGGAAAAAAAAAAAGAGAAAAATGCAGGTATCAGGTTTCCTGTGTTTTTCATCTGCCCGATCAGCAGACCATGAAGCTGGTTGCTGTGTGTACGTGTGCCTGTCCCCGCGCATAGGCCTCTGCAGTATTTCAGTTTGGGAGTGGGATGCTCTGCAGAAGCGGCACTGCCGCCGCGCTGGCTCCCTGGCCGAGCCACGCTACGGAGCAATCTCTTCCCTAGTGATCTTTCACCTCAGAGATTTTGATTCAACCCACAGAGATAAAAGCCAAATGCACAATTCCACTCTGATTTCCTTCTAGTTTAAAGGTGGTTAGATAGGCAGTTTTGATTAAGTCCTAAATCTGCTTATGAGAGACAGCTGGTTGATTTGCAGCACAGAATAGACTGCATTTGTCTGGCCTCATACTTCCTGGCTGCTGGTTGCCATGTTACCTTCTGGGAAATGCACTTTGATTTTCTGTGACTATTGTCTGACTTTCCCTCCTTCCTTTTCTCTCAATCTCCCCATCATCTTTCTCTCCTTCTGTTCTCCTTCCTTCCTACCTACCTACAATGACAGAACAAAATAGGGACTGAGAGAAAGCAATAGGACTTGACCTTGTGGTGCCCCCAAGCACATACATATCCCCCTGATGCCTGTTACTGTAAATTGAATGTGCGATGAGTTTCCAGTAGCATTGCAGTAGAGCCCTGTCTTGATCTTAGCATAAACCCAGGACTATATGGTAAACAAAACTATCCCATCCAAAAGAAGGAAACAAGTTAAAAAGACTTCAAACAGGACTGTGTCATGCAACTCCTGGAGAACCTGGTGTACAATAAACTGTTATCTGCTCTTATGCAATTCATTAGCCCTAACAGTCAACCTTTTATGTATATATATGCCACATGTATGGCTGTTACTTCTCTTTCATGGTAAACACTAACTAAAACAGAGCCAGTACACTAAGCTTAGGAAATGTTTGGGTCAAAGTAAAGCTTTGCTTGCTTTCAGTATTGAGCATAACTTCCTTGAAATCAAGTTAAAGCAATTGAATAACTGACTTTTAAGATGATTTTTAAAAAATATTTTAAAGCAGTGGCAAAGATAAAGGAGGAACATAGCTGTCCACTTTTTTCAGAAGTCTTAACATACAGTTACCATATGAACTTTCTCACCAGACTAAAACATAAAACATAGCAACTAGACTTGCTCCTTTCTTTGTGTTAGTTTTGTTTCGTTTGGTATTTCCTAGCTAAAAATTTACGTTGCTTCTCCCCAAAGTAGAAAGTCATTTTGACCTATAAGCAGGGGAAGGCTGTATGTAGCCAGGTGAATACAGGTAGTATTGCCAGTGAGCTGGTTAGATCCAGGCTGGATAGCTTTGCATACTACTACACTGATATTGTGACCATATCATAGGTAGCTATGTCATTATCCACCACTGCAGCTACGTAGCAGGCTGGAAATACTCAAAAATGTGAAAGGCCATTTCCTGAGAGTAATATGTAAACCCTACAAACATAATAGCTGTTTTCTTTGTATTGACAACTGGCGTAAATCAAAAAGGCCAAGAAGCATATTATGAATGTATCTTTTAAAAACTTTCATTGATTCTATGTGGAAAAGAAAAACAAGCTATTTACATGTTATTTGAGAGCATATGAAGCACTAAAACTGTTTTCAATGTGTACCTTTTGCTGCCATAAGAAAATAAATGGAGAGTCCCATTCGTTAAATCTATTCAGGAGCAACAAGTCAATTTTTAAATAGCTCTTAATGCCTGCAAATAATAGCTCCACTTTTGGGCACATTCATTTTCTTTGCAATTCACACGTAAATGACAGTGGTCTTAAATACTATTAATGAAAGATTAGCAGATGAGGAAATAGTGAAAAATCACCATTGTCATTTCCGTTTTGTTTTGCGGTGTTTCTGTAATCTGTATCCTTTATTTAGATTTAAGGACTCCAACAACAGATTTGTACTAGGTACTTTTTTTGTGTTAATGATCTGCTTTTGCCTAGAATTGACGTCAGATGGTTAGAAGCACTATATATCATTATAATTAGTTGCATTAAAGCCTGGAAATAGTGATTAAGGGTTGTGTCAGCTAATGCTGAGTCCCCAGAAATGTGCTGCTTGTGTTTGCAATCAGCTTACCAGTATGTTCTGTGACAATAATAGCTCTTCTGCTGTTACTGTATCTTATTGTGAAATCATGTTTCTCCTAAAGAATTACTGTATAGGTGAAGGAATATGAAGAGCACTAAGCCACCACTCTACCACTCTCCATATATAAATGTTATACTCCTTGTTGAAAAAGCCCTCCATGTTGCACAATGATAGACCTTCTTTCTTCATAGTACTGATTTTAAAATACAGCTTCTGCTTTCAGATTGCAGTTTAAATTTCCTCTTTATTGGACCATATATAGTCTTGCATATTTGCAAATCGAGCGGAAGACAAGGACTGTGCCCTGAGATAGCTCCGTCACTTATTAGAACTCAACATGTTCCTCTGAACATAAGTAAAGGTATTGGAAAGTTATTGCAAATTTGTCAGGCCTCTCACATTTTTCTACTTTCTCGTAAAAAAAAAAAAAAAAAGATTCTGACACATACACTAAAAAGATTCTGTAGGTACTATCTAGTCATCACGGACATATGTTTTCCTTTCTTTTTCTGAGAAGGGCTTTCCTTAGGCCTTTTTCCTACTTCCTTGCCACTCATCACCACTGCTGATAAGAAAATGAATACTAAACCAATTCTTTTGTTTATGCACATTGTTGTTGAAAAGCTTTTGCTTCAGGCTGTATTTTTTCACTTGACCAGCCAGCTTTTCTGCTGGGGCCTCTCTGATAATTTCTGTAGTGTTTGGAGCTTGTAATTCTGTTACAGGTAATGACTAGCTTTGAATTCTGTGGTTTTTGTTTGTTTGTTTTTCCTAATACTGTGATCTCCTATGTTAGGAATGGTACTACTACTGTGGGTGTGAGGACAGTAGATTCTCACATACACTTGTAAACATTTCAGCTAGGAGTAACCTGAGGAATAGAGCAATTATTCCTAGTTACTTTTTCTAAAATCAGTCTTTGGCATTATGCAAGTCAGCATGAATATACATCATTTTGCATTTGAGCAAAAGATGACATAGCTCTGCTTGGACTCTCATGATGACCAATTTTATTTGCAGTCAGTTTACATCTTTTCTTTTTCATTTATTTCTTAATATACCATATAAAATATGCATGGTCTTTCAAAGTTGCACATAGCGTGAGAGCTACTTTGTTTGTAAAATAATGTGTCAAGTTTTTGTGCCCCCCACTGTACTTATTAAAATGAATATGAGCTGTCATATTCTAATTCTATTATCTTTCTATTTCACCAAATGTGTGTGGAATTTTCCCTTGACAGAGTGACTGTTGTGAATTAGGCTCTTTGGCAAACTTTTCTGCTGAGGAACCACGTGTACAAGTAGAATATCTCTTTGTTCAAAATTATATAAAGGGAGAGCCGTTTTTGTTAATTGAATTAATGAGGTCAGTAAGAACCTGTTATTAAGAATAATTTTGGCCTTTACATAATTTTGTATTCATAATCACTTAATTCAACTTTAAGAGAAATGTAATCGTTTCTGGGAGAAGAATCTCTCTTCCTTCAGAGATTTGCATATTGAAATGAGCATTTGTGCTGATATAGCAAGTCTTCATAGAATTTATAATTTTTGCAAAAGCTCATTGTTATTTTAGATTATTTGATCAAAACAGTATTTCCCGGAATTTAAGTTTGTGTCTCAAGTCTTATTTAATAAAAAAAATAAACTACTCCACCATTCCCTCCCCAAACCAAAAACCCAATCTTTTTCTCTCTTTCTGTCTTCCTATCTTCTTCTATCATCAAAATAGGATGATACTCTTTAGAGGTTTGATTGGTGCTTATCCTGTGAGTGGCCTGGAAAACTCCATGGGATAAAAATGGCTGCTTTTTTTCTCTTTGCATGTAGAGTGATTTTTTTTTTTTTTTTTTTTTTGGTTCTCCTCTCAGGCCTAACTTTTACCTAGTGCATTTAGCTTGTTGCATCTCACTCTTGGCAAGGGCTTCAGCGTGATACATCCTTAGAAAAGTCCAAAGCCTAATAAAAGCTGCTGAGAGACGGGGTAAGTTATGATGAGATTCTGGAGATGTTACTTCGTGTTGAGAGAACCTGTCAGAAGTGTAATACGCAATTGCTTTTCAACAAATTTTCATTAGAGTAGCCTACAAAAAAGGGTATTATGTGGTAGCACATATAAAAATAGTTCTTATTTTTAAGGGTACTAATGCAAAAAGAGTTATTAAATACCTCTTTGTTGAGAAATCACTGTAATTGCTTAATGAGTCTGACAGATGTTGCCTACATGAGCTAAGTTGCTGCTGTGATAGTAAAATGTACCCATGAGAAGTAGGTGCTGTTCATCTGTTGTTGTCGAGCCTCAGGGTCACCTTCAGGCAGCGCATGTGAAAGCCTACAATTCTGAAAGGAAAACAAAAGCTTTCCTGGTTATCGGGTTTAAATTGCCCAGATTTTGCAGGAAAATGGAAAACTCAGAGGGTGGGGGAAGAAGACTACATATGGTTCACCTAAAGAGATGTCAATACAAATTGTTTTCTTAGAAAAAATTTGCCTACTCCTGCAGTATGAGAAAGAGAGTTTGTGCATCCAGGCTCCCTGGCTCCTGGACTGCTCCTTCATTGCATAATTCACACTGAAAGATAGTGCTACAGAAACTACAGGCAGTCCAGAATACTATGCAAAATGCTTGGTGGTGTTTGCAGACAACTTTATTTTATTACACATCAACAGCTCCAACTTTGATATTATTTGACAGGCTGCCCATATATTACCTTAGCTGCTGCTCAGCAGCAGCCTGTGCAGACGGCCTACTATGAAGCTTGAAATGATGCTTTGCATGTTAATTGAGTGCTACTATTTCCTGGGTTATTTCTGGATTCCTTAGAGCTAGAAGTACCATGAGAATTGGTAATTCTTGACATACCAAACACTTTGTGGCAGAGCAAAACCAAGGAATACATGCAACAGAAATATTTGAGCGGACATTCATATCCTTTGATTTCTAAGGCAAGCTATTCGGGGTGAAGGTGTAGGAAATGAGGAGGTCGTTTTAGATAAAAATAGTCTGTTTTGTTTCCTGCCAACATTAAGGCTTATTTTTTATAGCTGCTGAAAGTCAAGAGTCCTTGTGAAGTGATTTACTTTGTGAATTTTATTGAAATAAAGCTTGCAGGAGAAATTTTAAGGACCTCAAGCTGACAAGCATCAAGTGGAAACATTTCTTATGGAGCAGGACAGAATACATTTACCTTGTTTATACACAGTGGCATGTTGCTTGTTGTGTTTTGTATAATTATGTCAAATCTTCCCCATGATTGATGAGAGTAGCTCAAACTGATCCCAAGTCTGGATACTGGTCACCGAATTGTGACAGTATATTTTTGATTTTGGATGTAGGTTATCAATTTCCTTTCAGATAGTCTCTTGCTCCATTCACCCTACTGGGTCTTCAGTTATAAATGGCGTATTTGATGAGGAAAAATATATGGGGACTATCATATAGGCACTGAAAGATTCTAGAGGGATTTTAAAACTTACAAAGTAACCGTGCAAGTGACGCTACCAGATCAATTTTATTTGATAGTATGCACATACCTTGCTCATATAAATCTTGGTACATTGTCTACTTTTGTTTGTTTGTTTCCAGTATTTTCTGCTTGTCCTCATGTACTATCTGAATTTTTACAACTGGTCTGCCTGATATTGCCTTGCTTTAATTTCCATACCATGCCCCCGCTGGCTCTTGCTATTCCTAACTAGAAATGATGTTTTTCATATGATAGGAGACAGAATATGAATCAGACCAAGGAGACATAGTTTATATCGCAAGCAAGATCTATTTATTTACATTAAAGAAATCCAAATAGTCTTTGTAGCATTCACGCAGCATAATTAAATCAGATCATAGCAGTAAAGAGTATTATCAAGCTTGCTAAAACTCTGAATGCAAAAGCCCCCCAAAATACACCCAAACCAAGCATATTTGGATTCTTCCCTTTGGCTTCTGGCCATGATGTACGTGCAGCTCAGGCAGGGAGGACGGATGGCCTAATTACCATCCGCAGCTGGGCTAAAATTAGGAAAAATGGGAGCCACCTGCTGCCGCGGTGGCCATGTGCTGCAGGGGCGCCCTGTGCTGTGCAGGGCGGCAGATGTGGGGAGCCCTGCTGAGGGGCGCCCAGGCGAGGGGAGCCTCTGTGGTGGGTGCCCCTCTGCCGTGGGGGTCTGGCCGAGGGGCGCCAGGCTGGGCTATGGCGGCGGGGAGGGGCTGCAGCACCTGCCAGAGAAGGTTCTGGAACCTCCGGACAGACCCTTGCAGGGGAAGTGCGTCCGCCTGGTCACTGTGCTGGCTACAGCCAAGCCGGGTGAGGACAGCAGCAACCTTTGGGCCCTGTTCGGCCATCCTTATCCTCTCCAAGTCTTTGGCTAAAGCTTTAAATCTTTCTGGTCTTACTGAGGAGCTGATAAGGGAGAAGGTGTGATCCAGCAGCAGGCGGGTGTGGGGCATCCCCAAAGGCCGCTTGTGGCCTGGAGATGTGTCCTGGGAGTGGAAGGGCAGGAGCAGCTGAGGAAGAGGCAGCCCATGCACCTTGTCACGGGAACCCTGGTAAGGCAAAGCTTTCTCCATTTTTGCTTTCCACGGGGAAGAGATGAGGGAATCAGGAAAGGAGGGAAAGGCAAACCTGCCTTTTGTGTGGGGTTTTGCGGTTATTCCTGGAAGGAGGAGCACATTTTCTTGCCCTCAGGAAAGAAAATGGCTGGAAATAACAGGAGCCCTTCGCATGTCTCAGGGTGGCGTTAGACACCAGTGAAGCCCCTTGAGGAGACTTCAGGTACTCAGGGATTTTCTATTGAAGTGTCTTCTTAAAAGGCAGTCACTTTTTTTAGCTTGTATCTGTGCTTTGACAAAAAACACCATGAAAACTTGGGTATTGATAAAAGTGGCAGAAAAAAAAATCCTTGAGTTAGATCTGGCCCACATGGACTAGTGAATGTGAAAGACGGTGGTAAAACTTTAAGTTTGCTGTATCATCTAACGATTGCAAATGGCCTGCAATAAGTGCTTATGAAACATTTTCCCATTATCAAAAATAGAGTTATTTTGGCATACACTGATTGAATCAACTGTTTTTGTGAAATAAAGACCCTGGAAATATTTGAAAATACAGAATTATTTAAGCTAATCAAGATGAAAAGGGATGTTACAAGCAGGAACAGCCAGCAATAGGAAAATGGAATTGCCAACCTAACTTTTCAGGTGGCTTGCTGATTTATTCTTTTCAATGTAAACCTAAAGCTGCTACTTCACAGTTTTTAATGGACATTTTCATTTGTTTTTCAATAATACAAGTGGGAGATGTTACCAATTTCCAACTTTCTTTTCACAAAGAAGTATAATTTAACTTCTGTTCTCTCTTTCTCCTTTGAAATCTTTCGGTGAGGGTCTTCATGGGATTTCTTTGTTATGTTTTTTTGCGTGTGGTGCTTAGACCATGTGTGTTGTGACATGTAACTAGCCCAGGAAAGGAATAAAAGGAGACTGACTGAATGAGGGTTGTTACAGTCTATTTACAGGGTGTCAACCTTAGACCTTTGTAATTAGAATATCACACCTTTACTTTTACCTGATCTTAAGTCTCACTTCTAAAAAGATAACTTTCCTCTTTCTTGGAGATGTGGTTGCTGAAATCGAAATCTGTTGGTGTTTATCTTTTACTACTTCTGTGTGCCACGTGTTCTGGGAGTCCCTGCTGGAGCAGGGGGTTTGGATTAGATGGTCTCTAGAGGTCCCTTCCAACCTTAACTGTTCTGTGATACTGTGCACAAGATGATCTCTATCATTGACATGACTGTGATCAGGAGCTTAAGTGTTTGCTTCCCACAGTAGATTGCAGTTGTGTGACCGTGCTGCGTGGTTAACAGCAGTAGCTGGAATGGAGGTGTGCAGGAGTGTTGGATTGGGAGAATGATCTGAAGCAGTATTTAATTAAAATGATAATTAAAAAAAATAGCAATGGGATATCTGGCTTTTTTTTCCTCCCCCTGATTTTGCTCACTGTGATTTGATTGTTTTTTTGATCCTGCAGTGGCAATTCCAAAAGTCATCATATCCAGCTCTAACTGACAGGTTTTAACATTCTTCTTTTATTAGTTGTCTATCAGTGCAGTCAGGCATCATGGGATCTGCATAGAATGTATTTACAACTGCATCCAATTCAAAGCAGTAGTTAGGCTGTGAAGTGTCTAGAAAGATACAGATTTGTTACCTTGCATGCATTAACATCATATGAATGAAAAGTTTCAAGGTATTGTTATCCTAAAAGTAATTTGTGCTTCTCACATAGAAGAAAGTGGGGGCTTTCTGCAATCCTTCTGTGGTGAAGTGTGCAGAAGATCACATAGTAATTGTTTCTGCCATTTAAAACAGCAACTTCTGATTTGTGCAAGGCCAAGATGCAGAACTACATATTGCAGCTGGACTGAAGCTCTGAATGTATCTTGACATTTGGGTAATTACGATCACAGTGCAGCCATCATCAAGTGTCTAAACTTAAACTCGTTAGATGTGCAGATTAGGTTTATTTTTGAGATACATAATGTCCATCTTGAAGTGATGCTATACTTTCATGTCTCAGGAATCTCTTGCTTCAATTCTTGCTTTTGTTGAAAAATCATTTTCAGAATTAGAAATAAATAGGATGAACTTGTCTGGTAGAGTTAAAATATATTTGAAAATAAATTAAAATGTTTGAACACTGATTTTTTTTTTATTCTTAGCTTTAGTAAAAGTACAGGAAGATGTTTAGATTTAAAATATAAAACATGTAGATAAAAACCTTTTGCAACCTTTAAGCTTTATTTGTCTGCCAACAAAAACTATAAAGGAGTGCTAATGGTTGCTTTAAATATGACCTTGTGCTTAGTTTTGCTTGTGTCATCTTCTAGCTTCCTTTTTCCAAACTTTGGATCTCTTAATGTAAAGGTTTCTGGAGGGAGAATTGCTGTGTAATATCCAGTTTTAAAACTGTGGTATATTTTTATTGCTACGGGCTAACAGGGAAGCACAATTCCCTCTGAGACTATTCTAAACAACCCAGTAAGAAAGGAGGCAGAAATATTAAAGGAAATAGATTATCCCTGACAAATACATACAGATGTCTAATAGAGCAACCTCCTCAGACCCTGTCCATGTCAAAAGATTTTTTGGTCTCTAATCTTCTTACTCTGACAGTTTTTTATTCTGTTAGTATGCATGTGTATATTCTAATAGACTATAAAAATGCTGCATGACCTACTTACTGAGAACCTGGTTTTATATCCCATTAGTGTGCATGTATTTTCACAGTAATACACTTTTTAAAACACCATGTGACCCATTTATTCTGCTTCATCAGTAACTTCCTATGTAGCGTTTGTTCCCTCTCTCTGCACACACATGCAGTCATGCACACACACACACACACACACGTGTATGCAGTTTGGGGGGATATATGAGAAAGTCTTCCGATGTCGAATGTAAGCTCACTTTTGCTGTTTGGACTTTGACACTAATATGGTACTTACTCAACATAAAATAATTTGTGATACTTGAAGGCATTTTCAGTGAGGAAAAGAAAAAAAGAAAAAGCAACCTGTACTTAGAGGGGAATTAATATTGCAGAGTAATATGACCTATTTTTTTTAAAGGAAGCCTCCTCATTTTACTCATCTGTGATTCCCTGCTGAATTCATTTATGCCTTACTTGATTCTTTCACTGCTGCAGTTTTCTCTTGAATTTACTAAAGATATTGAGCATAGAGGGAAATCTTATAATTGATTGAAGAACCTTCTTTTTGTTTGTTTGGAACCTGCCATCTGCCTGTGGCATTTGGTACCATTTTTGTGCCACTTAAGAGTGTTTTTTGTTGTTTTGTTTTTGAACTTCAATCAGCTTCATGAAATTATCTATTGCAACCCAGATCTGAAATCAACTCAACTTCCACAGACCACTTCCATGTCTATAGCATGTAGCATTATTAATATTCAGCAGTCTGGAAAACCCTTTGAAAGAAACACCATTTTATTGTCTATTGCCATCCTTGGAGTGTCCTCCGGCTGCCGTGACATCAGACTCTCTGTGTGTAGGCATAGCATGCATGTTTCTTGTCCTGAAAGACAAACATATGGTAGTGTTTTAAAATAGGGTTCTTTATGTACCATCCACACTGGTAAGGGGACTGTTACATATGATGCAGGAGACTTTCCAAAGCTTCAGGTTGTCTTGGTATAGAAGTGGTACAGAAGCACTTGTGGCACTTAAAAATGCAGAGAATGGGCTAACTCTGAGCTCCCAATATCCTCCAATTCATAGCCACACTGCAAGCTAGATATGAGTTCCAGAATTCGAACAGTGGATTGAGATCAATATTTCAGTGCAATGAATATTTTCTCCCATCAGCATACTAGGTTCTTACCTAAAATGTCAAATTTTGGATTGGAAGTGTAGCTGTTTGTTCAACTGTTCATATTTTTGGTTGTCTACAAAGACCATAGGAATGTAGGTATTTGATTCAGTATAGTTTTAAATACACATAAAAACAGGGCTGCTTCACTAGTGCCCTGACTAGAAAAGGTGAAGCTGAGGTGGTAATGCTGCAGACAACGCATCTCTCATGCTCTGTTAAGACAGGCAGAAAGCTAAAAACGCAGTCTGAACAGAGGACTGGGGATTGATAGTGGTTACTATTTTGTTATTCTTTAACAAAAGATCATCTGCTTTTTGGGTTCACTAAGTTAAAAAAAAGTTGTTGCTTTAAAGTGCAGCGGGCAGGGGAAGATAAGGGAATTTTTTTTCAGTATATTGTTTAATTCAAGTATGACACAGGCTCTCTACTGATCCAGTGAAAAAGGACTGTGCTAAACTGTCAAATGCCTGCAAACTAATTTCTGCCTGGTAACTCAATAGCTCAGGCCACAATCAGATAGAGTTAAATGAAGAGACAGAAGCAGACACCTAACAGTAATGCATAATTGGGCATACAAGCAAAGGGGAAAAAGATACCGGATTTAGGTCAGTGGTTGTTATACAATGATTTCCAGGAATGAAAATTGGAAAAGAGGAAAAGAAGCCCTCCAAATTAATTACATTCTCTTCTCCCTGCAGAATTTCTCTTTAGCTGACATAACATTGCTCAGCTGTTACCCTTCTGACTTGCCATTGGGTTTGCATGCTACTGCTGTGTCTTTAAGGAATATCAAGATCAGCAGCAGGATCAGCAGACCTGTGCTTGATCTTTGCATACAAATCTTTGTATTTTGTAGACTTACATGGGAAATATCAACATGCATTGGAGATGTAGAAATCAAGATCTTTTAAAACAGTTGTCTCTTCTTTAGAGGTTATAAAATCCTTATAAAATCTCTTGCTTCAGGTTATAAAGTCAGCATGAATGGATCTCTGACTTGAAATTATAATTGAAATCAAGAGCGATTTAAAAAAAATTGCATGAAATGAGTATTCTTACTGGCTACCCATGTGGGTGAGCATCAGGATGAGTGATCATTCAGACCTTTTAGGAATTTTACTGTTCATTTTGGAAAATCAGCACTGACGAATGTTTTGCGTAGCTCTGAAATGTTTTCCTTGCAATTGCTCCGACCCTCATGCCAGATGTCAGGAATAACTTCGATTGTGTCAGTGAATCTGCTCTGTTTAAAGAAAAATAAGAAGTTGTCCCAAAATATAACTAACCAAATGTTCTTGTGGATGGTCTGAACATCTTACCTCTCTGTAGGATATTATGTTGCTGTTTTGCTTGTTTCTGTGCAAGTGTTTACTCCTATAGACTGCAGCAGGTACAGTTAGAGGGTGATTAAACTGTGATATTGACCCAAAACTGACTTCTGACCTGTAGCTTTAATAGAGATTGAAGTGAATTCAGGGCTAATTTTTCTGATCTTTTATATATTTATGTGTATTTTTTTTAACATATTGTTTATACGTAGAGACTAATGAATTGAATTTACCCAGAGTCCTGCAGAACAGTGATTTGTTACTTCATTTCTGTCAAAAATGGTCAGGAATTTCTGACTTCCAGTTCATCCTTTTTATTGATATGCAAAAGGAAATGAGTCAAACCCATCCTTGGCACAAAGGCATCGATTTTTATGCCAGGGCACTGGGGATGCATTTGGCTTAGTCAAGTCATATAGCCCTAGTTAGCGACTCTCTGCAAAGCTTGAAAGAAAATCCATGATTATTTTTTTGGCTTTTGACAGGCTCTGTATTTTCTTAAGATTTGGCTCTACCCTATCTGAGCCCCAATCTGCAAGTCTCATAGAGCTGTTCTGCTTCATTAAAGCATCTTCTCTGGAGTACTATTAATAGAAGAGCCGTTTGGCTTTTCTTTCAAAGCCCCAGCAGAAAACAATTTGGATTTCTCCTCTAAGATATTCATCCACCATGAACCAAGTGATCAGAATATGAAACTGAACAAAGTGAGCACAGAATTTTGCTTTCAATATATTTAACACATTTTTCAAGAAAAAAAAAAACTCAGTAAAATTTAGCTTTTAATCTGAGGCTATGTCTGTACTTACAAGTCATACCTGCATTATTGAAATTGAGATCTAAAATTTGTTTAAACCAGTACAACCTGCTGCTTGGATGTTCTTAATTCACCAATCATATGCAGTTTTAAATTAAACGTGCCAAATTGAAATAGAAAGTTAACTGGAATAGTAGAAGGTTCTCCAAAATGTTTGTGTTTCTGGAGCCATTTTCACTGTGTGCTTCTTATCTCAGCTTTTTCATTTGAAGACTAGGCAGCGATTTTTTTTTTACTTTTTTTTTTTTAATTCTGTGGCTTCAAGATATGTTGGCATGCATAATTTTCTGTAGACAATAGGGAAAATGCATTCTTTGCTGATTTTTGGAACAATTGGTTTAAGTTTCTATAGTGAAAATTGATGTGAAATTCATAGTAAGATGAAAGTAGTCAACTGCTGGCTGTTTGCTAGAGGGACTAATGGGTGAACTGCATTCAACTGTACAGTGAGAAAAACTACAAATGTAAAAAATCCCCTCATAATCAAGTGTCTAACATTGCATTATGAAAGCACTTTAAAAGCATTACTATGATCTTCAAAGAAACTGGGGAACGGCTGTCAGAAACTGTGATTGCAAGGTCAGGGCATGTGCTACGGGAAGGAATTTAATAACGGATGGTTCTCAAACACGAAGATGGAATTTCAGGAAAAGTAATTGGTTGCACTGATCACACTGAAGTGGTGACCTGCACGTTAGGGGATGATCAGTTCCTGAAAAGGAAAAGAGGGTCTACTTGAAAGCAGGAAGTGGGCATAGTCTGGGAGCGGAGATAGAATGCTCCTGTTCAAAGGGTTTATAAAACTGAGTGAGCACTGGTAAGAGAGGGTATTATGCTCTTCTGGGAGTATTTGTATGCAATTGTGGTGAAGTTAGTCAGCTGAATTAATTGTATTTAGTTTGGGGTTTCTTACATTTTACCTCTGAGGAAGAAGCAATTGCATGTGGGAATGTGTTATACACGCAAGAACAGTTTATTTTGTTTTGTTTTTTCCCTTCTGTGCCTAAGCACATAAGTGATTCCCTTTCCCTTATATTATAAGAGCTTGTTTCTCATTTCTCTCTCTCTTTTTTTTTTCTTTAACATGATGCCTTGATTCTTTAATTGCCTTAACAGGATAAGCTGATCAACATGTAATATAGGATGGATTTTTATTTTAATAAGGTCTGTCAAATTAGCCACCAACCTCACTTAACAAGTTAGGACATGAAATACACATAATGTAGATACAGCATCTGCACGTACCTAATTGTTTAAGAGAAATAGTGCTGCTACTGTTTGCATGTTTTAGACTCCAAACGGTATATTCTTAGTGTTAGAATGAGAACATATTCAAAAATAGAAACCTAAAACTGAAGCAGTTCAATGAGAATATTTTTGTTATATAAATATTGTATATTGCTTAAGCAAAACCTGTCAGTGATACTGAGAAGTCTTTAGTACATTGAAATTTCACTGCTGTATAACAGGGTTACGGAGAGTATTCAGAGAGAAAAGGGCAATCTTATACCTGCACATGAAAATGTCAGGATTTTATCTGATTAAATTCAGTTATATAAGTCCTTTTTAATGTCAGTAGGCACTCTTGGAATATGTATTTTAAAATATCTTCAAGAATTATTTTGGCATGGTCTCTGTGATTTTATTTTTTTGCTTAACTGAAGGTTACAGAATTATCTAGCAGGTACTTATCAACAAGTTGTCTTCCAACAACTTGATACTGAGAATTAGAAAGGGCTTAGAGAGAGATAGTGCTCCGCTTTTGTCATTTTTGTTTGTTTGTTTGTCTCCTCTCCCCCTCCTCTGGAACAAATGTTGTGCCCACAGCTGACTGCAGGCCAGGTAGGCGTAGCTTGAACTGAACTTACTGAAACTTTTAGACAGACTTATTTTCTGCTATTTTAAACCTTAAGAAGAGCTTTATACAAGTATGAGCTCTGAAGGTCTATAATCACTCTTGCTTTTCTGTGCTTGCAAGTGATTCCGTGTTGGTTTCAATCCCGGGAGACAGCTGCTCTTCTACACAGGATGAATAGACCGAAGAAGGGAACAATCTCTTGGCAAAGAGAAACATGGCAATGTATAGCTGGGAATAAGGCATTTCGTTATCCCACAGTAATACTAACATGTCAATTACCCTTCTCCATTAGATACGTATTTTTGTGTCTCAGCTCCTTCTAAGTCTGAATGAGTTTTGCTTTGATTTAGACTAATTACTAATAAATTCAGTATTATGTTTATTAAAATAAATACTTTATTCTCAGAACTGGCATCTTTCGTGATGTGAGATTAAACTAAGTGACATGTCCTTCCACTCATGCCAAAATATTTGATGCTGACTAATAACAGTTTATGATGCATAGGATGACAGTCAAATTCTCTGCCACAGAAGGTGATTTTAGAAAGTTTTAAAGCCATAAAATGCATACAAGCATCAACTATTTACCTTGATTATGGGTTGTTATACTGTGAGAATAGTTGTGTATAGGTTTCAACAGAGTAATTACAATTTCAAACTGCACTGAGTTCATGAATATTTGTGCCTTTCATTGACTGTTTTTAGTGAGTCCAAATTGTATTTGATGTAACTCCATTAATTGACACAGAAAATAATTTATAGCTTTAATACTAGAAATTAAGAAATAACATTGCATTTTATTTTAAAATAGTGGTTGATTTTTAAAGACGTTTTATGCAAATATAGAAATTTGACTCCAAAGGGTGAGTTGAAAACTCAATTCCTATGCTTTATAATGGCAATTATAGTGCTAATCTGTCTGTATTCTAAAACTCTTTAGGATTGTATCTTTTGAGTCAGAAGCAATAAATATGCATTATAGGGTCATAATTAACAATTGCAGGAAAAATGTTGCTTTAAGGGATCAAATATTGTTGAGAGAGTGACTGTCAGAGGAGACAAATGTGGAAAAAGTAGACACTAAAAAGAGTCTTTGATATGCATCAGATATGGGATTAAAGTATGAAAATATATATTCATCCAAATGTTCATACTGTTCTCTCCATTTTATAGGTTGTTCAGCCAGCTTTTGATGGACCATTAATAAGAGTTACCAAATCTTTCCCTGTTCTGTATGTTTGTTTTTCCCATACCTCCATGTCATATCTGTACTTACAGGTATATCTGTAAGTACGTATCTGTGTTGACAAGTTTACTTTCTCAAATAATGGATTACTGCTCCCTGTGTTGCTATTCATCTTATCGAACACAAAAGCCCCTCGATTTGTATCTTACCAATTGTCAGAGAGGTAGTGTCAATGCAGTTATTTATTTGATGCTTCTTTATTCTCTTTGAAATCTTGAGTGAGGATGATGCTGTGCAATTTTGAAGCATAAATGCATTTAAATTGATTGTAATATTCATTCTAGATAACTTTATTCAATATCCAACATAGGAATATAACATTAACTAGCTCAGGTCAATTATAATAAAAGATGCAGATCATTTTCTGACACAGAGTATTTGTATCTCATAGCTTAAACTGAAGGAAATGAAATTTTTAAAAATGTTTAAAATCACTGAAATTAAAATTATGTTTTGTTTATCTTAGCAGGTCTTGAGGCTCTATGGTAGACAAATAAATGATGTTGAGAAGGGCTGTATTTGCCTTCTTTCTGTTCTCTGTATAGCACATATGACCAGTACAGCTCTATGGTGCAGTGTTCATCAGATCTGATTCTTTTCTGTTCTTTCGTAGGAATTGGACTCCTGGTGTAAACCTCTGTAAATATTTAAAATCTGACATTCATCTCTGATGGGTAAAGAACCATGCAATCAAGGACAGCAGGATAGTGCTTAGAGTAAGTGCTAAATAATGCAGCTTGCTAAAGATAACGGGAGGCCAGTAGGCACTGCAGCAAATAGCCGTGCCCTTCAACGGGAAGGTGAAGCATAAAAATTGGCATTATGGCAGAGCCATTATTGCATTGCTTCGATGCAGCTAGCTTGACAAGTTAATAGACATCTCTTGCATAGAAGTCTGAGGAGGGCAAGAGAAGAGATGTGATATTGCTACTGGGGTAAAAATGAATGTTTGCGGTCAGACTTGGAAAGCCTCAAACAGGCATCTGTGCTGGGATCAAACTAGATACTTTGTTTAAAAAGACAAAAACAAATTCAGACTAGAAGATGATACTTTAAGTCTACCTTTACAAATACTATAAGTTAGTCTGCTGGGGCTAGGGCATAAGCATAAGCAAGATGTATGTGAAGGTCTTTCTTTTGTCAGTGCTTCTCTTAGGACTATCTTATGAGTTCCCCCTAAGCTGCTCTTCTAAATGCTGAGAAAGGCCAAAGGTGATTTTTATATCTGTGCTAAACAAAATCCATTAAATTGGACCCAATTAGGTTCTCAGTTGTTTGCTTTTTTTTCTGCCCTCCTCTGATGAGCTAGGAAAAGAATTTTCTGCCTATCATTCTAGACATACTTGCTTTCTCAGTAATTTTTTATTGTATTTGAAATGTTTCCTCATGCTTGATTAATAATATGATCAAAATATTACTGTTGAGAGTATGACTACTACTATCTCATATGACTCATCTCGGAGTTGGTTAAAATGAAGCTATTGTACCCAGCAGGTACGGACACTGATCTCCAGGAAATCAGGGAGTAGTGTAGTACAGGTACTCCTCAAATTAAAAATATTTTAAGGTGAGGTGTTTCAAGTAAACCAGTTTTAAGTGAAATGTATTTTTGCCAAGAGGAACTGTTTCTCCCACCAAAAAAAGCCACAGCATTTTCGTATCTCATTTCACTGCTGATTCAAAATAGAGTGGTGTAAGATATCTTGAATGTATCATTGAAATTCCCCCCATCTGTGAGTACACTGAAACATTCTTGTTTTCCATCTGTCTGCTGTTTCCATCATATGGTGGATTCAGTAAAACCTATGGTTCTTTTCTTTGGAAGAGTCCCAAGCAGGAACTGAGTGAACACAACTATGTGAAATATGTTTAAGCATATTGCTCTTATTTTAATAATTTCTATTCCTAATTTTAGCACTAGGATTTTAGGTGTTAACAGTTCTGTGTCAGATCCTGAATATAAATTGAGATTTTTCAGGGTATTTTTTATCTCCTATAAAAAGACACTAAAACTTGCTTTATTTATGTGTGTACCCAAGTGCTCTGACTCTAAAGCAGCTGCACAGGTACTTGGGATGTCAATTCATTATTTCAAACGATAGCAGGGGCCCATATGTTCTATGGCAAAGTCACAAAAACCAACTCAGCTGAGATGTAATCATTACTTTTTTTTTTTTCCCCTTAAATCTGGTTTCTCTTTAAACAACTGATCTTTGCAGCTGGTTCTAATGTAGACATCTAGAGAAATCTATAAACTTTGGGATAATTTAAGATTAATCATGAGGTTTTCTGTCTGTGTTTCTGTCTTATCTCTGGGTCTTTCATCCATCTTTCATCTTTGGGTCTTGTGTATGTATTTGGTGCATTTCATGTGTGTGAAATACAGGATTGCTGGTAGCTTTGGAGGCTCACATAAGATGCAAGGATGTGTTAAACATTTATGCAAATCCTATGGATGAGATTCTTATTTCTTGCTGTAAAGCTAGTGTTGCTGATCTCAGCGGCGCCAGTCTTAATTCCCAAAGAAATGCCTGGGAAGATCAGAGCTTTTCTCACTGCCCTCTTCCTTTGAAATATAGTCATGTGAAAGTTGTTTCGGAAACAACCTTGTTTTTAATAACAGATCTCTAAAGATTTTTAGGATCCTTTTATTTGTTTCTTTGCAATCTTTCTTTGCAACTAGGTCTGTAATAACACTGGCTCAAGTTTCTAAAAACAGCTGAATTTTGCTGTCTTGGGGTGAAAGTGTAGAGCTACTCTAGACACAGAAAGGAAAGGAGTCGAAGTGGGAGGTAGTATGGGAGAAACTGCTGGAGAGTTGTGCAGAGAGGGAAGAGGAGAGAAAAATGTTTGTTTTCCCGTTCCCTAGCTTTAGCTCCCCAAATTCCAGCCCCTTCTGTCAGCAGGGGAACCAGCCTTGACTTCCAGCACTGTGGTTTACTTGTATAGGCAGTGGGTTTAGTCACTTGGTCCAGACAAGTCTCTGTATGTCTCTTTGTAGTCTTTTCGTTTTTCCTATGAGTATTACTTTTCTGCTGCTTTGCCAGTCATTTTTAGCTTCTGTGGTTCCCTAATGCAGCCAGATTTGTTCTTAACATCTTTTTCTGTCTCTGTAATTGCTGCTTTTCCCTCTGCCCTGTCCTTGTTAACACCCGGCTCAGTGGGTCACCCTCCTTGCCTGCAGTGCAGGTCTTTTGAGGCTCTTGTCAGCTAGTGGCTGGTAATCTTGCTTATAAATGTAACTCCTCTTTTATGACAAGCTCATAATAAATGAAAAAAATTATTTCATCTAAAACTGGACATGAGAAACTCTCTAGCCTGAATGTTGCATGTTAGGGTGTTAGAAATGTAAAATTCTACTTCGAAAAAAAACACCGCAAGAGCTGCTCCATAAAAAATTTGCAAAAACAACCTTATTTTGCTAGTTATCAATAAGGAACTGCTCATGCTTCTGTCCTAGGTGTAAATGTTTAGAGAGGCTGTCATTTTTGTTGTATTTGCAGGAAGTCTAGCACATCAAAGTCTCAGACTGGTTGACCTATAGGTGCTATCTCTGTAAATCTTAAATAATAACAGGGCTATGGTAGGTGTCAACAGATGGTACTACTACATGCAGTCTTTCAAGTAGATTTTTCACTTGCCCTGTGAGCATATGTTCAGTCTTGGGAAGACATGCTGTGTTGCTGTTAGCTTTGGTTATGCAATTCTCTCCAGAGTGACAGGCCTTTTGGAGAGGGAGCATAAGAGCAGCGGGAGAATTTGCTCTCTACCCTGGTTTCTGATTAAATTCAGATCTTGAGGCAGAGTTACTTTTTGGGAACTGCCCACTGCTGTTGGACTTATTATTGGAGGAAGAGATTACCTGGAGGCAATATTATCATTTCTGTTCTAAACTTTGAATAGAGGATCTGCATAAATAAAACAAGCTACTCTTAAACTATACCTAGGGTTGATGTCACTGGCTCCTGCTCCATTAGGAAAGTGACCTGCAAGGCCAGATATCTGCCACTCTTTGGCCAAGTAGTCTCAGAATGGAAGCTGCTGCAGGGAGGAAAGTGAAACAATGGAAAATATTTAACAATATTATATGTATTATGATGTTTATTTCAAATCATCTGTTGAACAAATTCTATGGACTTACATTAAGGGGAAATGCAAAGGAAATATAAGCAATAAAATAACAGAATATGTGTAAGCTTGTCCAGCAATTCAGGCTGAAATTCTTAGGATTGGCAGAAAAATAAAGCTTAATGAGTAGTTCTTGGTAGAATAGTAACAGGCTCCTGGGGAGATTAAACGGATGTTCATATGTGTTACTGAGGAAGACACCAGGAACATCTCCTAATTCAGAATTGTGAAGTAGGAGGAAAATATTCCGTCATCTATTATGCAGAAAATAAAAGAAAATGTCCCTTTCAGCTCTGCAGTTCTTTTTTCTTTGGTGAGGGATTCTAGGGAGCTCCAGAAGAGGAAGCCATCAGCAATAAATACTTCACATTTTGATGAAAGAGGTTTTACTGAAACTGGTATGCATAATTGTCTTCTTAGTGATGCCTTTTTTTTTTTTTTATTAATATAGCTCTTGGAAGGCTTGTTGAGATTGTTGGTTTAAGTGTAAATTCTTCCCTTTGGATTCTTCAGAAGCATTTATCCATTAGCCGCCTGCTGTATTTTAGATTTAGAACTGTTCTGGAATCCGAGAGGCTGCTACTTTTTGGTGTTAAATAAACAGAAATCTTTGTGGAGGAGTAAATTACATGAAATGTTGTTCAGTCAACAATTTTTCTTTCTGTAAAATATTATGTAAGAATAGTATCAGGTTGTCACGAAACATAATATAAATATAGTTGTGTTTGCTACCATAAGTTTAGTACTTCAGGAGTATTTTTCTTTTTGACTACAAGTCTTTTGGGTTCACTTGGGCAGATTTACCCCAGTATTTACACCTAAAGTTTTAATCCATTGAAAGTCAGTAGATTGAGCAATAGTGAAGACCCCGTGGCTTTTTTCATGATGAGGAAATCTTTCCTAACACGGTGTTATTTTGCCCAAAGTATCAGATTCTTTTGCTGTCAGGACTTTTGTCTGCAAACTCGTGGCTGTTATTCTTTTGCCTGACATAGTCATGACTCTGAAGTACTCGAATAGCTTTGTGCAGTCTGCAGCACTGCTGAAGTGAGGAATGAGGGGTAGTCTGCACTGGCAATGACAACTTTATCTCGTTTATCTCGTCAAAGGTCCAGACCTGTTATCTAAGAGTCATGTAGTCAGCTTCTTTGGCAGAAGTAGCATAAACATTCATGTTTCACTTGAAAATGGGTTGAATTTATTGCCTTTCACCAAAGCGGAAGAAGTGCAGCAGTTTGTTCTGATAGCTTGCCGCTGAGCATTCTTGGCCTTTGGAAGCCTACTCTATCTACTGAACTTTCAGGTAGTAATTCTCACCTACATAATTACAGAAAATTATTCATGCAAATGTCAGAAGAATTAGTGGTCATGTGAAGTTGGCATCTAATGAATCAAGGTCAATGACATAAGTTTTGGGATGGTATGTGAAAAGCTGATTATCATTAAGACCAGGAGAGAATAATGTTTTAATATTTATGTTTGTAGTAAAGCACAACAATGTACTAGTGTTAATCTATACAGTAATGATGTTAATGCTGGCACTGAAATTGAACAGATTTATTGCATTTTTTTCATTACAGTATTAAAGTTAGAAGCAGACTATAAAATAGTATCCATGCAAAGTAGCTAGGCAACAAAGCCTTTCTAATAAAATAAAAATCTAGTTTTGTCCTCTCGTTTAGCATTTAAAAATATATCTTGTGATTATTCCCTTTCATCTTTAATATGATTTTATGGCTCAAAGAATGAAAGATCAGTAGGCTGTCCTGAAAGGAGACCATTTTCTTCTGATTATGCTTTTTCCTTTTCACAACATTATTTGTAATAAAAGTGTAATAAAAGTATTGAATACCTTTTCTCTAATGCCATCTATAGTGAACTGTAATAAATGCTACAAATTTTGCTCCCTCCACTTACCTGTTCAGTAACAGCAAAAAAAAAAAAAAAAAAAACAGAAATCAAATGAGTGAATGTGAGAAGTAGCAGTTCAGTAGGCCTATGACAGACAAAATTCCTTTTCTAGTTAATAGAAACTTGACAGAGACAAAATTGCTCTTCTCTATCAGTGTGTTACTCTTCGAGCTGTCTGACACAGTTTGGGTCTATGCCACAAACAGACTTGAAATGTGGATTCTTTTTTGGTTTTGTGCAAGATTTGAGATACATGAATGATTCATCAACTTCTAGATGCAGAAATTCCTAGAAAGCACTTTAAAAAAATCTTAGAAAAATTCCAGATCAAGTAATTCCTGGGAAGCACCAGAGGAAAAACCTAGAATAGTTCTAGATCAAGCCAGATTCCTAGAAAGCTTGAGTAAAACCTGTAGAAAGGTTCTTGGTCCAGGAATCCCTAGAAAGTGCTTAAAGATTCCTAGAATGGAATCTTTCTAGGAAAGGACAATTTTTGACAATTCCTGAAAGCATGAAAACATTTCTGGAAAGGTTCCAGAATTGGGAATTCTTTGAAAGTTTCAGGAGAATTCCTAGAATTCTCTATTAAAAAATAAAAGAATCTATGTTTGAGGAATTCCAAGAAGGTGCGAAAAGAATCCTAGATAGGCCTATAAAAGATCCAATAAAATGTCTAGAAGTGAGTAGTCTGACTTGAAATGCCTTGGAGGAATGCCAAAATAGCAATCACATACAGAGAGATGTGAAGGAAAGCAAAATCCTAAGGTTAGTGCCTGCCTAGACTTAACTATTTGTACCATATCCCCAAACTCTGCAAGGTCTCTGCCCTCCACAGCCTTCCTGGTTGAAATATTTCCCGTCTGTCTCGTGTGACAGCCTGATCCAGGCCCAGGACCCCAACAGCGTCCCTGCCAGGCTCCGCTCTTGCTATCTCTCTTCCAAGTGGGAATTTCAGCAACTGCATTTCTTTCCGTGTTTGCTTTCCCGCTTCCTTGGAGCTCACCACTTCTGTGGAGCACTGTGAAATATGTCAGTGAAAATCACCACTTAAATACTGTATGTTTAACTACATAGGAGACCTTATTCAGGAAGAATTCTATTTATTCCTATAAACCTCATGCCTGAAGGGGCCCTGCAGGATATGATAATGTGAACATTTATAAATATGTATTCCTTGGGGAACCTGATAATCAGATTTCCATTCCAATGACTGATGAATGCGCCATAGGGCTTGACCTGGCTAAATGCCTTTAAAGTATTGGCTATGTTGAATAAGCAAATCTTCTGGTATATAGTCCTTCCAGATAGCAGGTTTTCCTTTGTGAATGATTTCCTTGCTTTAAGGCAACACACATTTAATTCAGCCTTTATTGCACGTATGCCTGGGTAGTTACCAAAGTGTTAAAAAAAAAAAATAATAATGTGTCTGGTAGTAATTAAAACACCCCAGGAAATGTTTACTTTTCATCATGCTCACTACTTTTGTACATCTTGGACAGCATCTATTACTTCAAAATCAGAACATATTTTAAGTGGATAAGTTCTCTGCGTGGAGGACAGCCAGACTGAAATGACTTTTTCTGTCTTGGGTAATTCTGTCTTCCATATCTCATGTGTATTTAAAATGAAATTTGACCTGCTGTGATCTTCAGAATAGTTCTCAAATGTTGCTTTTACTACCAGACTAATGAGCACCTAATCTGCTCAGTCCATCTGCATTAGGCACTGCTAGAATGTCATGCAGCATGTTTGATTCATAGGAGCTCCCCTTCAAAAGTGCTTTTGCTGTTCTCTGTTTTAGAGAGAGTTTTGGCACTGTTGCCATGTTTGCCTTCCCATGACACTGCTTTTATTCCTTGATCGAGCTTAGAAAAGAACTCAGATATGAAGTGGTTCCCTCCTGACCCACTTCTTGATAGAAAAGAGGTTTCTGCAAGTTGTCTCCCTGACCGCATAACAGGAACTTTACACAACTCCAACAACTCATTACTTCCTAAATGTTAGTGATAGGTGAAATGGCCTTTAATTCCAATGCTTTGTTTCCATAGTTTGGTAAACTGCACAGGAAGTTTCTAACTTTTCTAACAGAAATAACATGGTCCTTTATTCTTCTTCTAAAAGCAGGAAATCAGTGAAGTATCTTTCAACTGATTGAGTAAGAAGTGATTTCTTCAGTATGTCAAGTTCTCTAGGAGTTTTATTTATCTAATGGGGTGGCATTGATCGATCCAGCTGTACAGCTCAGGTATATGAACAAATGAAATAACAATTTTGTATGTGCTAGTATGAATAAAGTTACTTATAGAAATGATTAAATCTGCCTCTGCTGAATTGCTGCAGAGAGCATTGCAAGGATTTTCTTGAGAGGATATTGCGAAATCACAAAGCAAATCAGTGAGGATATAAAGAGATGAACAGGGATGTGTGGAAATGTAGTTGGAAAGAAAAGATGCTTAAAAACCTTCTATTGAGGAGAAAGAGGGCGTTTGCATGCCTGAATGATACTATTTCTATCACGTATGCAGTGGTGCAAATCTTATGTGGAAAAAAGTGAAATAAAGCAGCCAAGCAAGGTATTCTTTGACTTTGGCTTTGAATACTTAATGGATTTGACTCAGACATGTAACATTTTTACACATTTAAATTTCTGTGGAGAAACATCAAATTATTACCAGAATTCCCAATCTCTTAAGAATATCCAATTATGCTCATTATGTCCACAACAGATATTATTAAACTGAATAATTTTCTCATACATAAAACTCCTATATTGGAAAAAAAAATGTAGTTTTTCCCCTCCTTACCCCTAAAATAGGCTTTGAAGAGGAGTTGCGCTGAAACACTTAGAATATTGAAGGTGCCTCTTCTCTTTCTTTAGTTGTTTTTTGTACAGTAAATCTTTGGATCTGTTTTTGTAGGGCATAGCTCAGGGAAACTGAGTCAGATAATGTACTTGTCCCTATGGTACTCAAACTTTTTTGTGAGCATCAGGGTAATCATATGCCAAGGAACTGTGATGAAAACAGAATGCATTACTATACACATCATAAAAAGGGAAGCCCAAAAATAAGATGTTAATTTTTGTCACATGTATTAGAAGATTGCTTGCATTTGCAGGGATTTTATGTTGCAGTAGAGCAAAGTAGCATTTTCTTGGCATTATTTTTGTCAGTACTGCAGCTAATCTCACCTTTCTGATGATATCCAATTCCATCAGCTCTGCATTATTCCCTTGTTTATAACTACACAGTATTTCTTCTGCAATGAAGAAGAAATGTGACCTAATTTTCCAGAAATAGGGCCTGTCTGAGATCAGAATAATGAGGTAGTGAATACACATTTGCTTTAGGGGGGTGGATGGAACTCAGGAGCTCTGCATAAGGTTGGGGGCTTCTTTCTAGTGATGCAGCTCCGAGTGATCTTGAAAAGGCAAGACTGGGCTCAAGGGATCCGCAGCCTATGTGGGGCAATGAAGGCACTCACTTGTGTTCTCTCTGTATTCATGCAGTCCTTTCTAAACCGACATTAATAGCAAAGAAGTTGTAACGGGAGACTGATGTTTGATCTTTGAACTGAAATTTGACATTAATTTCCTAATGGAAGCCTTCAGCCTGAGATAATGCATCTTTTTCTGAAGCACTAAGCACTTATATATCTGAAATGCTGTGGCAGGTCAGTTATCACTCATCATAAATACTAAGAATTATGGTTAAACACAAGTCAAAATCACTACAAGGAGAGGAAGGGATTTTCTGTTGTTCCAAATTCACTGCGCTGCCTGTTATCTCACTTCACTTTGCAGGACAGCATAGTCCTGAAGTGCTAAAAATGTCTGGGAGAGATTCAGGGAGAGCTACCTTAGCAATGCTATAGAGTTAATTCAATAAAAGAATACAAATGAATTCAAATAAAGAATGCTAATTTCAAATAGAGAAGCCCCTTTCATCTTACTGTAGTTTAATATTTGAAATTAGGTGTCAAAATGAATATTGAATAATCCTTCTAATTGCATTGTTGTAGGCAGAACCTGATGTCTTCTGGCAGTGACTGCATGCACTGCAGCATGTTTTGATCTGAAGGATGCACACAGGATGATCCACAATACTGTGAATCCAGTTTTTCCATCTGTAGTTGTTGTTTCTGTTTCCGTGATGAATGCATCAGCCTTTCAGGGTGTAGGGTGCAACTAAATTCAGTAAACGGGCAGCACCTCCCGAGTCGTTGCAAAGATGATGTAGAGAAGTTCCATTTGCACAGTGTAGGGTAAGAAAGTACTTCTGCAAAGTGCCCTAAAAAGAAGATGTCTTGGACAGATCTGTTGACAGCACCTTGCTAGATTCAGTGTTGGAGAGTCACGCTTGCCTTGTGACAGCAGTGGTGGGGGTGTTCCTCTGTTGTTTTGTGGTCCTTCAGTCTGGTGCAGAAGAGTGCAGAACACATGTAAACGTTCAGTGAACTAAGACTCTCATTTACCCTTTTTTAACTGGCGTTACTCACAGTCTAGCCCTGCAAAGCACGAGGGCCTACTATGCCTGGGAGATGGGGGAAGAGCCCGATGAGGTGCCTGCAATCCATCTCACAGAAACAAGGTGTTTATGTGATGGCACAGGTGATTATTTTAGAGAGAGTCTAAGTGAAAGAGTTGGTTTCTTGTGTGCTTCAAAACTCGGTGCAAGACACCGATGTATCTGTTTGGATCAACTTTTCTCTAAAAATAGCTGTCCTTCTCTCTAAGGGCTCCACTCTGCAGAGATTGCCTCTGTGGAAGAGTTGAAAGCACTGAGGAGGAACCCTGCAAAGTCAGCCTGCGTCGTGGGTTTCTGATTGAATGCTCTTCACTCTTCCCTCATTTGGGAAAAGGCAGGAAGATAAAGGGGTCAGTCTTTGTATTTTATATTTTATCTGTTTCACCTTTCCATCCTCTTCTCTACAAGCAAATTGTCTGTCTTCTTTTCATCATTAATAAATGAATAAATAAATAAAATCTGGATATACATCTGTGTAAACATTTTTCTTGTAGTGAAGTTTTAAAGGCAAGGTAGCCTTTAACTAACTATAACTGACAGAGGAAAATGAAAGCAAATTTCTTGAAACGAGATTTGGTTATTACCAAATTTGGTTATTACCTAGTTATTACTAGCAACAGATAAGGCTGTTTAAAACATTTAAGCTGCACATTCTTTTCCCGGGCCAGAGGGAGGCAGCTGTTTTCTTCAGGTGAACTTGATCTTCACTTGCAACCTTAATTTATAGACTTTTTCATTTTCATGTTTACTTGCTACAGGTTTAACAAATCTAAAATTAGCATCTGGATTTTGAACATGCTTGCTTTTTATATACACGTTTTTTAGTGAAACTGGTTCTGTGAAGTGTGAATTCAGAAAATAACTGCAGAATAGCACTTGATGTACGCCTGCTTTATACCTGGAAATGCCATATCTAACCACCGATATTAAAGCCAGCAGAGGTGAAACAGTATGAGCAATAATAAAAGAATTATGTGTTTCCTGGTGTAGATGGGGTCCTAGCAGTGCTAAGCTCGGTGGATTGGATCGAACCATTAGCGGGAGGATGTCATGCACAATTGCTTGAGAGACTGACAGTCTGTATTGACTCATTTATCCTTTAAATGTATGGAAAGTGCTTTTGTGCAGCTGTGCCAGAATCGAAAGCCCTCATGAAAACATGGAAATGCTACATTGCTGTGAGTAAAAGCAGTGGATGCATGCACGGCCAGCTTAGCTAATAAGAAATGATGAATGAACCATTTCTTTTACAAAGCTAGAATCCACTTGAGGGAGACTTCATGGCTAGAGGCTAAGATGGTAGGATCTGTTTTAGGTATTTTCTAAGCAATCAGAAAGTAAGTGTATAAATGGACGAATGCTTTGAAAAGGCCATGGAAATTGTTTTCTGTAATAATGCTAAGTAAACATAATGTTTAAGGAAAAATAAATCCGTTTGTTTTTAGAAGATCTGCTATTTTATAGTTAATTTGATATATATATATATATTTTCCTAACTTTTAAAGATTGCTTTCCCCATCAGAAATGTGAGTTGGCTCTACTGCAGCTGGATATAACCCCAGTTGTTCATTTGAACATTATAGACAGATAAGCAGATAGCTGTTTCGTATAAATATTATTGTTAGAATCATGTAACATATATATCTCTATATGGAGATAGGTATGAATAGAAGTTGTTATGTGACAGTCAAGAGAGTGACCACGTGCTTTGGTTTTTGTATTTGTTTTTATTGTGAGCACACAACTCCTAATCAGTGTTCGGGAGGGTGCGATGGCAAGCCAATAATACTTCAGTGTGTTCCCAGCCCCATTCTCCAGCCAGAGCTGAACTGCAGAGCCGAATTCCTCACTGCCTGGGCACAGACTTTTGAAAGAGGGAAGTCCCTGAAAACTGCTCCTTGCAAGTAAATGGGCCCTGGAGGACTTGCTGCCACACACAAGCCTATGTTAACAAGTACTTGCCTTCCACGATTCTGAATGATGGCTCCCCAGGTCTTCTATCTACCATCCCAGCTTCAGTAGGCACCTCCGTCCCATGGTTCCTGCCACAGTTTCTTGCTGCTCCTGCCCTGCTGTTCTGTCCAGTCCCTCATTGCCCAAGTGGCTGCTTCCTCCTTGAGCAAGGGGTGCTGGTGGCGCTGCCATTGAAACTAAGGGTTGTGATGCCTTGCTCCCTGTCTGTGTGTGATCTTCCTGCTTTCTTTACGTTCCTATCCTTAAGCCAGAAAAAAAATTCTCTCATCCTCTTTTTTTTTTGTTATTAATTTTTGTTATTAATCAGTAGAAATGAGAAAAAAGCAGTCTCTACATTTTTTTGTTCCCAAGTGTTTGTACTTGCTTTAGAAATCATTAGAGTGCATACAGTTCAAATCATCCCTCAGGAAGATGACATACGAACAGCTCCTCTGGGTCAGGCTGATTGTCCGTTTAACCTGCTATCCCAGCTCTTGGGAATGGGTATAAAAACAGGGAAGAGTCACCGTCTATGTTTCAGAACATGAACAGTTTGCAGACTGGGCTGAGGGCTTTCCTTCTGTTTTGTTGTAGACTGAAGTTTAACAATTATTTTTAGCTAATAACTGAGTTGCCTTTTTTTTTTTTTGCCAGAATTTTTCAGTTTCAGAATAAAACTTCAGGTGCGAGAAGTCTTCTTTTCTGCTGTTGTTACTTTTTTATTTCCTATATCTTCCCCTGTATTTTCTATTTTTGTATATATTTCCTAAAATGTTGGTAAATATACATACATTTTTCAGCCTGAGCTTGCTTCTCAGGAGCTGTTTTCCTGGATATATATGGCTGTGATCTTGATTCCCCAAGAGAGATAGGCATTCAGGTCCATCTGTGTGTTCCTGAGCTACACTGGGTTTGTGTATGACAGTTGTGTAGAGACAACTGTTCTGAATAGTCACCAATGTTAATGTGCCAAATTGCATGAGCAATTGGGTATGCACATAATAGCGATTTCACTTAGAAAGGGAACCAGAGATTTGTGACCTTCTCTTCCAAACACATGAGATTCATTAGATTTAGGATCTGTCTGATAATTAGGTGTTTTCTGGTAGGAGCATTTCCCTGTGTTTCTGTCTCTTGATATTTGATAAATTTGGGTAGGAGAGATGAAGTTGTTTTTACCCTAAAAATGCCTTAAAAATAAAATGTATGTAAATTCAAAACAGGAGACTAGCTTTTGTTTCAGATGAGTAACTTTAAAAGCAAGGACGCTTTCTCATGGAGATGGAGAGTTTCCTTGGCATTTTTAGAAACAGTATCCCAAACAAGTTTATCCTGAACTGTTATATTTCAGATAAATTTTGCTGGAAGAGTCAAATTACTTGAGTAGGAGTCAGGTCAGTTTTACAGATGCAGAAGTTTGCTTGTTGGATAGCTTTTAAGTTAAAGTTCAAGTAAAGTTCCCTGTTTAGCTTATCTTGTGCTTGTGTAGCACTTGCCATCTGACTGCACAACCTTGAAAGAACATAGGTGCCTTTGATCCTTTCTCATACGTGTTTATTCTGCTATCCTAGGACCATCCAGTGAGAATTAATTACATTAGCAATGATTGAAGAAATATTATTTCTGATCTAAGTCATTTTCTGTCAAGTTTAATTCATAACATATATTATTAGCGAAGAGCTACTTTCAAATGATTTTTATTTTTTAATGAAAAAGCATTCCGTGTCCAGCAGCAATACCTCTGACTCTTCAGCTATCACAACAGATTATCTTTGCTATATAATGTTTAATCCTTCCTTATCTTTTAATTACTGGGCAAATCCAAGATTAATGATAAAAATGTCTTGACTGTCCTACAGAGCTTTTATAGAAGAACCTAGGAGGGCTGGTTTCCAGTTCAGTTCGCATTAAGAAATATACAGTTGTTTAGAGAACAACTTAGGCAAATATTTAGATAGGCTTACAGTCCTAATTTTCCATCTTGAAAATGGGCACACATTTGCTAAATAAATATCTCATGTGATGTTATGTGTGAGTGGCAAGGAATGGTCTTAGCAGTATTTCCAAATGATCCTCAGCTCTCTGGCTCTTCATGTTTCTGAATTTTTTTTTGCAGCTTCGTAATTCAAGTTCAGAAATAGTGTGGTCACAAGGCAATGAAGCAAAAAACCTCATTAGATTTCCTGAGGTGCCAGGTTGGATAGTCAGCCTAATGCTGCAGAATCACTCATGGGAGGCATGTAACCTGCAGGGAGATTGCTCGACCGGCACGCGGGAGCCTGGCTCTGTGCCCTGCTCTGGCACTGATGGATTGTGTCACCTTAGCCACCTGTCTCTGCTTCTGTTTCCCTTTCTTATCCTCGTGTGCCTTATCTGGGCTGATAATCCCTTTGCAGGAAGGAAAGTCTGTTCCTAGTTGTATTTTTACGGGTGATAGCTGGCAAATCTAAAGCGTGGCTGTACCAGATATGCTATCGGACATGTTCTAGTAAGGCACAGATGGAAGCAGATAACTTTGTGACATTTTCCTAGAGGAAAATATTTTATAGCTTCCTATAGCTTAATTGTAAATTAACATTTTTGACTTGCTGCTCCTGATATAGGCACCTTTAAAAAAAATCCCAAAGGGAATGCTTAGAATTTCTTGTAGAACTATGTGTCTTCCAAGCTCCAAGTAAAGAGTTCAGCAAAAGCTTATAAAAAAAAAACCTGTTAGTTTATAGGTTTACATTAAAAAAAAATCTTATGTTAGTGAAGCTATGGAAGCAGTACTTTTGTAATCTCATATTTTACAGTTTAGCATATTGCTTTACTCACTATCTTGCAAGAATTATCAGTGTGTGTGCGACATCTTTCAGCAGTTAATTCCTGCGTTTTTAACTGGGAAAGGGTGCAAAATAATTAACTTGAAAAAACTCTTTCTAAAATAAGTTCTCTGCGTGTTGTGAGAGACGAATTCAAATAACTGAAGATGATGTGATTTATTTTTCACATGGAATAAAAGCTTAGTATTTTGGCAAACATAAAAGATGTCTGCTTTTAATAATGAAAACTCAAGTAGAAATCCTGTTGATACCTTAGTGATGAACAGTGGTTAGAAATGAACGAACTAGTCAAATACAAATCAAGTCAAAAGGAAAATTAATAAAGAGGGAATTAATTTAAGAAGTAGGTTGGAATAGCACTAATGTCTGATAACTGTGGCCATCTCTTATTATCAATCCTTGTATTATGTTCAGACCTTGGGCGTTTTTACTGCTGAATATATTGATGATTGCTGCATGTAGGTATATAGATCCTACCTTTAGGTCTTAAGTGAGATCTATTAAGCTTGGCAAAGATGATACTGGATAAAAGTTCTTGCTATAAAAAGTTCTGAACCCAGAAAGAGATTCAGAATTTCTTTTGAACTCTACTATCTGTTCAGTTGTTCTAGTTTACCCAGACTTTTTTTTCATCAAAAGCTACTTTAGGAGGCCCCTAGTTGAACTGCGTATTTCTATTCTAACTCACCTGTTCATATAAACAGTATTCTCATATGTCTCATGCTCTTCGCGTTTATTATGATCAGGCTTCTAGAAGTGATGTTTTTTCCATTAACCAGTTGGCCATGATATACACAAAGGCTTAATATGAATTTGACTTGATGGGTTTATCAGTTCTCCAGGGTGACTGCAGCTGATTGTGGGATCTTTAGATCTTCAGTAGACTTTTTATTTTTATATAGATTTTTAGCAATTAATGGCTCTATAGGTAAAGAAGCATAATGAAATATTCTGCACTGGTGACTTTTAAATTATGAGTTAATGAATTGTTTGCCTCTGAATGTCGGTACCTTTTGTTTCAGAATAAATTGTTTTACTTTTCATATTGCTATCTCCTTTGAGAAATTTCAGTGACTCAGATTACTCCTTAAAATTACTAGAGGGAAGGTTTACTTGAAAAGTCAGTTGAAATCTTCCTACATGGTCTAATAAAATCACTCAGGCTTATCAAGAAGTGAGCACCGATAATTATGGGTGCCGTGCCCTATGTAGTGCTGCAGAAGAAAGCATGGTGCAATGGTTAGACAGCAAATTTGGAACCAGGGACAGAATGAATAGAATGAATTTTCATTCTAATTCTGTCTCCGGCTCCTTCACAGCTTAAACAAATCATTTAATCCTACTTCTATCGGCATGAATAATCGTGATGAGACACTGCTTCCCTTGGAGGACTGAGATCATGGGTAGGTTACAGCACAGCATGAATGCTGACAGGCACTTGCTCTTGAAATCCTGACTCGTGGATTTTGGCTCACTGGTTGTATAGTGCTTTCTGCACTATATACTGTACAGTGTACCCTATATACTGTACGCTGAAGGGCAGTGAGCTGCTCTGCACGTGGGGCTACACGCTGCCCTGCTTGCTGCAGATACCTGCTTTTACACCAGCGTGCTCGTGCAGCATGCTTGGCGCGTTTCTGTTGGGAGAAGTACATTGAAACCAACAGAAAAAGCCTCCTGTAGCATTCTCTGGGGTGTGAATTTTTGTGAGGCCTCACAAAAAATCCAAGGTGCACCAGGATAGTCTGAGAGATCGGCAGCCGCCTGTGACGTTGACCCTTGGAGTTTTGTGTACTCTGATTTTCACTCGGAGTGCTTTCTTCCTGTGAAGTGCATATGTGAATGAAATCAGGCTGGCTTCAAGAACCATATTGCTGATTGATTTCATTAAGGGCATTTTTTTTTGTATTCCTTAGGGTTTTGTTTTGAGAGTCCTGGTTTTGAGAACATGAACCTGCTTTCACTGGACTGTTTCAAATAGTAGATGTTTAAGGCAGACTTTTTATACAGTGTTGATATTGATGCTAATGAGATGTCACTACTTTTATGGTTCTTTGAAAAATACGGATTATTTGTAGTCTTACTTTCAATGCTAGTGACAAAAAATGGACAAACTTCCTGAGTGAAGATTTAACAACTTTCCAATATACCTCTCTCAACTGCTGTAGTATCTAGATTATCTTTCTAGGCTTGTCTTTGTGCTTTCCTGTATATGCTCCTTTGGAAAAGATACTCTGGATCAGGGGGTTGTACATACAGCATATACGAAGCTGGATACCTGATGTGGTTGGTCCCTGGATACTTCTGTAGTAACATGCTGTTGTTACAGACTGCTGAAGTTTTAGTACTGGAAAAAATTACTCTGGCTCACCTTGCCTTTCTCTAATACAAATCCTGAGATTACATGCGAGGGTTTAATGTTGAATGAGAGACAGAATTGCTCTTAACTTGTAATCTCCTGGGTTGCCATGCTAGGTTGATGCCCCCTGTCTTGAATGAGTCTCTTCACTTACCCCTGGTCCATCAGCAGTAACAGGGCAGAGTCCACTTGACTAATGGTTTTGTAGTTTGTTTTTTGTTGTTGTTGTTGCAATTCAGCTTACTTTTCTACAGTTCTACATAACAAGCATAGCACTCAGTGATGTGTCCTACTACTATGGAGCTCAGCAGCCATTTAAAATTTTTGTTCAAGTACTGTTTTGACATTGAACAGTTCCTGAACATGGGAGGAGCCAGAAGGAATAGGAGAAATCTGTTGAACCTCTCCTCTGCCTTGTATTAATCATACGAATAGTGAAAGTTTATCTGGTGCTTATTTTAAATCTAATCAATTTTGTTCTTGTGAGTGAAACTTTAGAACTTTACACCTCCTGCGAGGCACCCTTCAGAGTATGGTCTGAAGAGATGTTTTGGTTTCTTTCTCTGAGTCTTCTCATTAGTCGCAGCCTCCTTGGTATCAATACCTGCTAATCATCCTGTGCCAGTCACAGTTGTCTAAATAATTTACAGCATGAGAGTCTCAAGTGGCTCTCCAGTTAACAGGCCTGATTTAGAGCTATGCAGCCTTTCTTAAACAAAAAATGTCCTTTTTTTTTGAATTCTGCGATTCCGTCCCTGTTTTATGTATATCTTTACGGTTTCTTGTATCTTTTCCTGGGTGATACTTTATTTGATGCTGTCACCCAGATGCAAACTGTTACTTTAGATATTGCTGCTCTTCTGAGCTTTCCTCCTCCATTTGGCAAGTTTTGTCTCCTAATGTGCTCACTTAGCCCTCTGCATAGAAACAGATGTCCTTTTCTCAATATTCTAGCTAAATGTATTTGCTAATAGAAAGATTATCTGAAGCACTGTGTTGTAAACCAGTTTTCTGTTTCAGGCAGTTGATTTTAGCTATTATGTTCAGTCAGATAGGAGTAATAATCAGCCCCTTCTAGTTGGAGATAGTCTCAATAGCTTACTCTGAGCATTCAACAAGAAGTTAACCCCTTCACCCTTCTCCCAAATTCTCCCAAATTATTTGGACAACTAGTCTAAATAGTAGCATTTGCCAAAACTGCAAGCTGTGTATAAGCACTTCATGAATAAAAAAAAGATTCAATACGTTCAATAAATTTTGTATAGAGCTTTACTCATAGTCTGTGCGATAGTGAAGCCTATATATTCAGGGCTATATCCTTGTTTCCTCCTAATGAAAATGAGATTAGAAAATGATAAATGTAAACAGTATTCCTGTTTCAATAATTTTTATGCTCATGAAATTTATCCCTCATCAGAAATGAAATTTTCTGCAGTACAAAAAAGATGTGCTGCAGTTTTATGGACTGTTGAACATTATAGAGCATATTTAATAGGAGTTAAGTTTGCTACTGCTACTGACTCCTTCATTTCAGTGGCTTTTGCAATATTTTGTCTCTAATGTCAGGCTGAGCAGGGGAGGGAGAGGAGACTCAATTTCATAGTGGTCAATGTACAAGGGAAACTCCGTCTGACACATGAGCTTCTTATCGCAGATCACATAGAAAAAGATTATAGCATTTTAAAGGCACGTTGATTTAATACTAGGTGCAAATTAGCATGTTGATACGCTGATGCATTCTCATGAAAATTGCTGTTGTTTCTTTAATTCCCGTGGAGAACATTTATATATATATAATAAACTACTCAGGAAAATAAACTCTGCAGACTCTTGAGCTTC
Source organism: Tinamus guttatus (assembly GCF_000705375.1). The sequence goes on along the minus strand of NW_010584774.1, from coordinate 701,081 downwards.
AGCTTGTTTGTGACTGCCTTCAGGCTGGGAATATGTTTATTTTTTTATAACAAACGATAATGAAAAGCAGGACCCACATGTGCAGGCTCTGCTTTGTTCAGAAGGAGTGGGGAGACCTGTTCAAAAGCTCTTGGAGGTCAAAGTCTTTCTGTCTGCCTGTACCTCTGTGCTGATGTTGTAGGAGAAATAGCTCTTAGGTTAGACTAGGACGGGACAGAAGTGCAGAGCGGGCTCTACCCGCCTGTGTCACTCCTGGTGCCTCTCAAGGCAGTGCAGAATTGCAGGCCTCTCCCAGCCTGCTCCCTGGTCCTCCCTCCTTTCCTGTGAGCGCCTCTCCACACCACTGGAGAAGTACTGTGAAGACCACTGAATAAACACACATTTCTGGCTGGTTTTGTTAAAAAGGGAACTCACACTGCTGTAAAGTATGCCCAAAGTCATGCTCTTTAGCACTTCAACTACAGGACAGATTTCTCCTGCCTCACCACTGAGATTCCTCCCTCTTTCTTGGCAGGCAGCTCCGGGTCCTGCCGGGTGGGACAGGCCGCGGTGCATCACAGTGACGGTGCCATCAGGGTCGCGGAGCCATCTCCGGTGCTGCCCTCCTCCCTGCAGTGCTGCCGGCCCGGGCGCCCTCCTGTCGCCTGCGCTGAGGTCATCACCAGCTAGGCAGTCACAGCGCCCGTGCTGTGTCACCTCAGCTGTGAAAGCAAGGCACGACTTGTTTAGCCTTCCTATTTCTTCTTGTTTGGAGAGACTTTTTTTCTTCCTCCCATGTTAAAATACTGGTCACTAAGAGTTTTGAAGCGTAACAGCTCAGCTGTTTTGTGTGTTCAGCGTATGTGTACGTGCTGTTTATGTATGACTGCTGCATAAGCTCAGTAGGTAATTCTGCAGTTCAGCCCCTGCCATGTGTTATAAGCAAAAATCAAGCTCAGGGACATTATATATTTACAGCACCTTCTCTAGCCACAGAAGAAATGCAGGAGACTCCTATCTTGGGGCAGGGAATGCATTCAGTACACAGTAGTTTTCCATTAGCCTTGCGCTCTTCAGTGCATTTCAGCAATTCCCTTTCGTGTTTTGATGATGCTAGTCAGTAATTGACATTTGTTTTGCTAATGCCATGACCTCAGGCCTGGAGGCTTAACTCACATTGCAGTCAACTGTCATCACTCAGCAACAAAAAAACCTCCCTGCTTAAAAGGGTAAACATCACCAAAGCAAATGTGTGGGCGCTCTTAGACTACAGAAGAGGGAAAGTTAGAGATGTCTCTCTGGCTATTGGAGTAGATGCAGTGAACAGTAAGTGTCAGCAAGCTCTTGTATCTTGAGGCCAAGTGAAGATAGAGGATCTCTGATCTTTGCCTGAGAATGTTCCATTACAGCTCAGATCGTCAGCTGTGTTTACCAGTGTAAGTACGTTTTATCCGCAGTAAAGATACAGAGCCAACCAATGGTGTAGGTTCAGCCTGCAGATCAGGGCTGTGGAGTGGCCAGTAAACTGGTTTCTCTGACCCATAGCTCACTTGGGTTGTCCTCTTTCCTTGGACTCTTAATACTGTTCGATAAACTAGAGAAATAGCTGCCCACTTATGTGTTGACCCCAGGTCAGGTCAGGCTCATCAGAATTCCTCGTACTCCTCATGAAAGTGAATTAAAAGTTGTATGGTCTGCATTGCTGCCTGGAGGCAGTATATAGAAATACCACAGCAAAGATTCAGAAGGTGCAGTGAGTTTGTCTCCCAGTTTGTCTGTTTCCTGGGCAGATGACTTTTTGTCAGTAATTTTGCAGCTGCAAAATAAAATTTACTGGGCAAAATGTAAAACAAAATGTTTAAAAGTGTATATAGACAAGAAGAAGAATGAATATAGGTGGGGAGGTTTCTAAAAGCTGTTTTAGAACACTTTGAAATACTTTGGGATACTTTGAAAACTTGGCAAGAGGTTCTTTAGGGACAATTTGTTTAGCTAATCAGATTTTCAGCTGTAGATTCAGTCTGAGGAGATTGTTTTTTTCAATTTCTTCGGAGTAAGTTTTCTCAAATTAGATTTGGTAGTAATATGTAGATTCATCACTCTCAAAATTAACTTCTACTCTGTGCGTGTGTATTTGTGTATGCAAATGTGGTGGGTTTACTCAGAGCAGCATGCAGAAAGCAGCAGATGTTCTCCTGATACATGTTTTAGTTTTTCTTTATTACAGCAAATACTTGTACTTGCATCAGTACTCCAGTTCTGTTCATTAGTGACAGAATAACGTTTGTCTTATGATCTCCTGATTAAAAATTCTGAAGTAGTTTAGATTTTTTTTCCTGAAAATTCAATTGTATGAATTTTTGGTAGTAAAAGCCAATCATGTAAATGTAGTGCCAAAAGGCATACAAATATGACATGAAAATACCATCAAAATCAGCCTGTGTAAACAAGTGAGTATGATATTCACAGAGCCGTTCCCAACATTTGCCCAGCTGTATCTTGTGAATGAAGCTGAATCCATTTATGTCAATTATATGTCTTCTAGTTAAATTTCAATTAATACTAAAATTAAATGTTTTCCATTTTTGTCCAGGTCTTTTATTTAGCTTTCGAATGATTTGTTAGAAATGGGCATTTAGTTTAGACTGATGCAGTAATGGTGAATTATTAGTCTACTTTCAATATTTGCCCACAAATCTGATTTCTATAACCAGCATGAGACTATAAACAGAACCAGTAGAATAGAGTGGAGGGAAACAATGGAATTTATTTAGTGTTTATTTTTTGTGAGCTTCTCAGGCAATTTTGCTGATAGTTTGTTGGAGTTAAAACTATTCCTTCCTAGCTGACACTATTGGTGTATCTTGCGCAGTAGCTGATGAGGCAGCTTTTTGTGTGGAACCATCTGGATGTAGAGTCCATGCCAGGTGCAGAGCCTCTTGTCAATGTGGACTCCAAAGGATGAAGTTAGTTTCCTCTTCCTCCAGAAACATTTTGCTTTGCTTAGTTTACATATGTTGGATTATTTTTTATAAAAATCTATACTTTCAAATAGCTACTTTTTATTCAGCTATCATGCTCAGCACATTTCATGTATATATTCTCATTTTGAATACGTGGGGAGAACTTGGATGCAAGCCTCTTTCCTGTAGATATATGAATGCAATAAGTCTCCAGCTGAGTACACCATGCAAATCAGCATTCATTTAATCATAGGGACAAAGGGCAGGCAGAAATGATAAAAGGTCTCTACAAAGAAATTTTGTGTACTTTCTTTCTTATCAAAAATAGTAAGTGTGAGAAATTAGATGTACCATTTACAACTGCCTTTGGACAGCTGTGAATTAATGGAGAGCTTAAAACCAAAATAATAATTATATCCTTGATTAGCATTAGATGTAATGATTAAATCTCTAAACTCAGTCATGTTTTAATTTTATTACATCTTGTTTTCATAATGAAAGATCTTTATACAGAGACCCTGTACAGATTATGTAATTATCACTATTAAAAGGCAATGATGCTAATTTTGTTAGAGACCCACTCAACTCTGAATTAGCCAGGGAGCTATGGAAGCTACTATTTATGTGAACCGTTTGCCTTGCCTTGTCATGGCTACAAATGAGCTGCTGCTGCTGCTGTTGATCTGTGCTCCTTAGTGCACCTCTGCAGGCAGGAGGGTGGCGGACACGGCTGCTGCGGCAGCTCTGCACGGTGGCAGCCCAGCTCCCTCGTCCTCCATCCCTGATTGCCCTTCTTGGCTCTGCTTTGGGCTTGAGTCAGAGCAGATGATCTCCAGAGGGACCTTCCAGCCTGTGGAATCACACCCTTGCTGTGTGATTCTAGGGTAGGCAGCTGGCTCCTTAATCCCTTTTCTTGTATAAACCTGTATTAGTGGCTCAACAGTCTTGACAAGACATCTGTTTATCAAAAAACATCCATTATTCTCAGAAGTTTAATGTTCCTCCAGTGGATATTTTTGCTTAAGTTCCTCTTAATCTTCCTGGAGTTTGTGTTCCAGTCAACCAAGGACCTTCTACCCATGAGCTAGGGAAACCAGCCCTGGATGCTTGTAGCAGCTCCAGCTGACCTGCTCTGCTTTGCAGTTGGGTGGCTTAGGCACAAACATGCAGGTGGTTCCCACAGAGCGGCTCAGGAGAACTCATTAAGCCAGGACAGTTTAACCTGTTCATCAAGTTTGTGCCTTTGCAGCTCCCACGCTGCACATCCTTGTGCGCTGCTTTCTCCTTGACAGTCCCGTCCTGCCGCTCCTCTTGTTCTGCCTTCGGCGCGGGGCGCGTACTGCAGATGGCTGCTTACTGCTTGCTGCTCGCAGCGTGAGCTGTGCTGCAACCCCTCTCCAGTCCTCTGTGCACTGTGGCTTTCCAGGATTAGCCTGGCTTCCCCATCTCCCTTGGATCGCAGGATGCCAGGGAACAGCCCTGGCCCTGTTCGGAGAGGGGCGCAGCCTGTGCCAGCCAGAGAGCCCATAGGCTTCACTGAGAGCAGGTGCCTGTCGCCAGGTACCTCACTGCTGGGAATAATGATGGTAGGCTCAAGCGATTGACCTTCTCCTGTATTATAGTGCCCCAAAAATTCCTACTAGCAATTAATTGCATAAATTCTGTAAATTCTCCCCCTCTCCCTGCTTTCCCTATCCAGCCTTTTCCTTTGATATAAGGAACAAAGGCGATATAGCACTTCTTGGAACTTGATCTTTAAGTATGGAATGCTTGTATTAAATAGAACCATATAAATGATCTCTGTTTAAATGAAAACTTCTAAGAGGATGCTGCATGAAGAACATAATAGGAATATGCTAAAATATGTGTATGAGAAATACAGTGTGATAACTAATCCAAGTGGTAATGTTTTGCAGATTGGTATTTTAATAGATTTTTCACTCCAGTATATATTTGCAAATGAAATGGTATCTTAACAAAAATAGATGGAAAGTAGATGGAGGTGGGGATTTGAGGGCCTTGCTTTATAATGGCTTCCTATGGCATGCTAAAAATCTGCTCTTTGTTGTTGACAGCCTGGGCTGTTAGGTGGATGACTTGCTCCTGCTCTTCCAGTCAAACTACTCAAATTGCATCTTTGTGTTCTTTGTTGCCAGAAGTTCAGGAGCTTGGTAGCAAAACAAGAGTGTAACAGGTGATGTAGAAATTCAGACAGCGCAATTCTACTTGCCTCCCCCGAAAAGAAAGGAAAAAAACCTGTTTTTCTGGCACTCCTGGTTACCGAGGGCAGTGAAGGAGAGGACAGTGGGCCCCTGAGGAAAGGAAGTCAAGTGAGCTCAATGAATTTGGACTCTATTGCAGGTGACCTGGACGTGCTGAGGGAATGAAGCTTCCACTTAGATATTGTCCTGCCAGGTTATATGCTGCAGAGCAGGTCCAACCAGTGTGCGCAAGCCTGATACAAGAGTTAATGGGTCTGTAACACACGTGTCTGGTACTGGCCTTTCGTGGTGCAGCTGCCGGGCTCCACGGAAGGGCTCACCAGCTGACAGAGCAGAGACTAACTTCACTCAAGTAATAAAAAGCTGCCTGTGACTCAGGCAGGATTGACTCAGGCTGGGATTGTCTTTGTATGAAGAACAAATTTAACTACTTTGGGCAAGGAAGCTCTGCAGGAAACGTGATTGCTGCCATGGTCCAGGAAGGGTTCATATGAGACAGCTGTGCAGCCAGAAATGAATCAAAGCTTAGGCTTAGTGTAATGTCATGGTGTGCAGGAAAGATCTCAAAAGGTTCCTTCCAACCCCAATTATGTGATTCAGTTTATCCAAGTGGAGGTTAAGGCACCTTGTTTTAGTGTGAAGATGGGTGGTGCTATGGCCTACATTTGTTGCTAAATAAAATTATTTTAGCTCAACTTCTTTGGATTTCAGAATATTTTTTTAGTATTAGCTTCATCTGTACTTAAATATTTAGTTCAAGCATTACTAATCCCTGTTTTGTCAGATATTAGCTATGAAGCACATTAAGGAAAATTTAATTTTATTCACTACATTTGACTATTACTTTTCTATGTTATAAACCTAAATTGAAAAGAGGAAACTTCTCTCTTAACCCTCACGGGACTGAGATACAGAAACATCAGTTTTAAATACATTAGTCAATCTGAATTGCTGTCATATCACAAGCTACTATATAGGCATGTCGAATGTTTTCCATGTAGTAACTGTTACTTCCAGGTTAGAAAATTTGTTCTTGAATTCTGCTGTTGTTCCCTATAACTTTCCCCTTTGTTTCCTACAGTGTATGTGTTTATATTTAATATCTTAAGCTAATAGCAATGGAATTCCAGCTTTAATTTTGTTATATTAGTTCAGTTGTCCCTGAGAAATGGAAATGAGGAAACAGCTGCCAGTTCACTAAGGTCAGTTCAGGAGAGCTAAGAACTGTTCTCATAAATGGAAATTCATGTGGTTTTAACTAAATGGAATGTTTAGTTTTCTAAAACAAAATATAACAGCCCTTAAAATAGTCTTGCAATCTTTTCTATATAAATCATCTTTACATAAAATGTTTGACCTGCTTACACTATGTCATTTTGAATCACAAGTAAATGTTTAAAACAAGAGCTCTGTTATGTAAAGTTTATGTATTTTCCTCTCAATTTCCACAAAACAAATTTTGATGCAGAAAGTAGATATTCTTCTGTTATAAAGAGTGACGCATTAAGGCATATTGTATAAGGCTTCTTTTATTGTTGCTTTGCCAACACTGCCTGCTTAATTCTGGTGTGTTCTAATGAGGGACACTGTTCAGCATGAAGAAACTTCCTTGGCAAGGTCAATCATTACTCCCTTATAGGTGAATCTCATGGATGAACATTTAAGCCAGGCGAATATATTACACCGCACAGTGCATGCCACGTTACATATATGCATACATATATACGTATGTATAAGCAAAGTACTTCCAGGTGTAAAACACAGATGTGGTCTACCCCAGCCTTTCTGATTTATTTGAAGGAGCCACAAATGGTTTGTTGTGGGATTCTCTCTGCATTTTATTTACAATAATGTTCTCTATTGCAAAACCACCTTATCTCATGTTTATTCTCCCCTTTTTATTTTGGGACTGTGTCTGCTTACGTCTGCTTTGCCTCACAAAAAGGAGGAACTAAGGAGCACTAAGATCTGTACACCCAAATGGAAATTGCTCAGGAAGAAGTATTATATAGGCTAAGAAAAACAATCCTTTTAAATTTTGTTGAAGTTACTTAGAACTGCCCCTGGATTTTACTTCTAAGTACAGCGCAACACACACAATGCATCTGAATTCTTAGAGGATGGAAGAGGGTTATTTTCAAGATGGATATTGGGGTAGTTTTGCAAGTCTTTGTAATTACACCCAAACTATGATTAATAGGGATTATTAAAGTTACATCCCCAAAAATGCGTAGGAGTCAAGTGCAATCATTTAATGTCTAAATTAATTATTTTTCGAAATACAAAATTCTTCACTTTCACACGGAGAAATTGCTTTATGAAATAACAAGGGAGGTGAAATGTATCCATCCCAATCTCTGTCATAGTTCTTCAGCAGGAGATACACTGAAGCTGGAGTCACACACTGCATTGGAATAGCCTGGAATCAACTCTCCTAGTCATAATTCCCCCCCTCCTTTTGTTTTTTCTTAAACAAATCTGATATTGGCAGCCCGTTATACTAAGAACATTTGTAACCAAAAAAATGACAAATACATGTATGCATAAACAATTATATTTATATGCGAACCAGAACATTTTATTATACGCATTAACAAAATACTTCATTTGTTGTAATTTTCTGTTTCATTGACATATCAGATCTTACAGTTATGAAAGATGACATCAGAAACCATGCTTTGATATATCATAATGCCATGTTGTAGCCTTGTAAACTGGCCTCACGTGCATTTAAAACTTATAGATATTTAAATGATATCAAATGACAAAACTGGAAGCAGTTTCTTCATACTTTATTTTACAATTTCTCACTAAATATATTTACAGGACACAGGTTGCTTTAGTGCAATACATAGTAATGTTGCATAAGTACAAACTTCTGAACTTTTCTAAAAAAAAGAAATTAAGCACTTAACTGATGTCACAGCTAAGTTATGTAAAGCAACATTAATAACTCTGAGTGAAAATGCTAACAGCATCATTACTTTTTATAAACACTTTCTAGAAACAAACCACAAACCAACTTTACATATTCCAAACTATTAACCCTTATACAGTACCATATCATTTAAAAAATGATTTTTTTAAAGCACATATACTCTTCTGTGTGGCAGTCTTTTTCTACACTTATTGACTTACCTTTTTAATACAAATATGATATTACCTTGGCAGTTTTGAAGAACAAAGTTATCTCAAGATATCAAACATCAGTAACAAACTCAGATAAGCACAGCTTCTTAAGAACTTGCTTTAACAGCATTTCTTCACAGTGATATTTATGAAAGGTTGGAAAAAAGATTAGCATAAAATATTTCCATCCTTTTTCAGTTTTTATGCAAAAATCATTACTTTATATTGGTTGTTATAAAATTACAAACACTTCCTATAAGTAACTGCATCTGTAGTAATGATAGAAAAAGTTATCTGTAAGATATCTAAAATGAGGCTAGCATAAAATGAGAGTTTGAAATTAGCTACATTTTAAACTTAATAGTAAGGGAGGTAACTTAATTTACAATAAGCAACATAGTATTTTAACAGAGACAGTGTATAAATCAACTCAGAGAGCTAATTATTTATTAATAAATGTTAAAAAATAAATGAACTGAGATGAGGTGAAATCATCATTTTAAAATATATAATGAATCATTTAATCTTAGTTTTGGCACTTTATTGGAACAATTACTTTACCAAAGACCAAAATATGTATAAAAGATATAGAGCTCCTGGACATACTTTGCAAATATAGTACCTAAGTACTGGCAAACACCGACGACATGGTTAGTTGAACATTCCCACAGATTTGCACAGGCATGCACTACTCGGACAACAGCACAGGGGCTATGTTCTTGGCGGTGACAATCTTGCATTCCTAGGGTATTTTAGGCTGTTTCTTCAGCAGATCTTGTTTCTGATTTAAGTCTTACAAATTCTTTAGCAACTTCATCATTGTTCCTCTGAGAAAGTATTCTAAGGATTGTCAGCCCAGTCTCATCTACGGAGATGTTTCTCAACAAGGGGTACCAGGATGCACAGCCACCTTTCTCTGCTATGTTGTGCAGTTGAATAACTGTCATTCCTATAATGCGATCTTCCCTGGCAAAGCAGTAATCCTTCACTGAGAGATGAAGCTCGTAGGCACCTGGCCTGTCTTCATTACCCAAAATACTGCATGGATTAAAAATACAAATTTAGAACAAGGAGTTCAGTTTAATTCCTCTAAGAAATGAACGTGCTGTAGAAATCTGATCAACTTCATAAAGATAATGATAGTTACAACTTCTGCAGCAGAGCATCACTTACTTTAAACCTTTTACACGGTTAACCCAATTGGTCAAGTAGCCTATTCCCACTGACCTGAGCAGGAACTATCAAATAAAACGCTCAAGTAGTTTAAGCACAGACATTATACAATTAACAATTGAAAGAATACAGGAAATATTGATACCACTACCTTAAATCATACATGACTTTCTTTTAGCTATTCCATATTTTAAAATGTCAAAACATTTTTGCTTGCAAATTTTTGCATGGTTCTTCCTAGCTTAGTAATTCTGAAATGTCTATGTGTGTAGAGGTAGCCTCTCATCTTAGTATCTTGTTTTCTAAATGTCATGGCTTCTATAACTGCAGTGTAAATTTCTACATCAATATTTCCCGTTTCTCTTCTGTCCTTACAGAAAGTTTGTGTTTGCATTAGTAGGCGTATGGGTCTGATGTAAGTCTCTTCAAATTAGCTTTTCCCTGACACAAAATGCAGCTCAGCTAAATTTTTCTTTCTGTTGATTCTGCCAGGTCCAAATTAGCTGTAGGGTCTAGCCTAGTGTTTGCTCAGAATTCTCAGTTGGGTGGCTGGGGATATTGGCTTCTGTTATAATGCAAGTATGAGGTTGGCTTAAAAATTAAGAGTAAAAATGCAGTATTAGGCAGTTATGATGCCACTTTAATAACTTGTTTTATCAAAACTTTTTTACATTGTCAGTTTCCTGCTTTGTTTTATTCACTCTTTGTGCATTAAGTACTGTACCTGATTTTTAAGGGTAAAATGTATCCCCTTCTAAGATAGCTAGAGATGCTCTATACCATTTTAAAACTTGTCTAACAGCAGTATTTAGCACACACAAGGTGGCTAATACCCCGCAAGCCTGGAGGCTACTTGCAATTAATTAGAAATATACCTACTGACAGACTAAACCCAACTGGAGCAAATGTTCCCAATTATGCAACTGTTGTAAGGAATCCGCACATGCCCTGCCTAGATCTGTGGTACAGCCTCATCCTGCCTGAAACCGCTGTTCACTTTGCAGGTCACTTCATCCCTTGAGGAGAGGAGGGGCCGCTCTGCTCCAGATCGTAGACATACTGGGATTGGTTCCTGAACGTCACTGGATATTTTGCTTTTCTGCTCCACCTCCTTTACGCGCTGCTCTGCAGCGCACAGGAGCACGCGGCAGCGCTGACTCGGCCGCGCTCCTCAGGCCGGCTGGGATCGCAGCTGCAGCAGGGGGCAAAGCGACCGCGTGGCAGCCCCGGGGGGCAGGCGCAGAGAAATGAAGCCTAGGGTGCACGGGAGTTCAGTGCGTGGAAAATGAAGTGATCTCGGTCGGGAAAGGAGAGGAGGGCTGAAGAGAGGTGCTGTGGGGAATGTTAGCTTTAAAATCCCCAGCCTGAGGGGAAAGCCTGTCAGTCTGAAGATTATAACAGAGGAATGTAACATTAACATATAAATAATGCTTTAAATCTTTGGGTATCTCCACAGACATAATGCTCCAGATCTCTAGCAGCAAGTCCAGATGAAGCTTAAGACAAATGGTCTCCCAGGTACATAAATATTTTTTTTTTGTTCATAGAAAAGAACTGTCCTTTTTAACCAGCTTTTATTAAGACTGCAAGCCTAGTGGTTGTCTTTCATCTTAGTGTAAAACCGATACCAATTAACAAATTGTTTTGCAGTGCTCTTTGACCCTGGCCTTAGGATTTTTCAGTCCTTACAGATAAAAATGCAAGAAATTCTGACAAAATTTGTATAAAACATGCAATTAACAGACCAAAAAGACTTACAATTGGAAAGTTTCGTTGTATTTTGGTGACCATGTGTTGCTCTTTGTCTTAGTTCCATGTTTTCGTTTCTTGTCACTGAGGTTAGGACCTAATACGCAGACTTCCACAAATGGTCGGAACATAGCTGTTGTTTGCCAATTTAGATTGTTAATTGCTACAACTAAAAAGAAATAAATAAAAAAGGGGTTAACGAATAAAGTCCCATTGAAAGAACTCCAATTGATTATCCGGTATGACTTTATACAGCCAATGAACGGTCACTGGAGGGTGACCTGAAATCTTTGCTATGTAAAATCAATAGCTGGCAGCCTGCCTGGTAGCTGCTGAGTAAGAGGTCTGAATGCTTCTAGTTCCAACAGGAGCAAATACAAATGTGTACTTCACAAATACTGACCAAACAGCTGTTTGGTCTGCTACCTCCTCTGTAATTCAAAAATCAGCTTATATAAAGTAAACTGTGGTTGCTTTGGAATTCAGACTGTGCAGAACAAAGGGATTTTATTTGTTAAAAGCAAATTTAGTGTAATGATTCATCATAGACACTGACCTCTATAATCATGGCTCCTGCTGATGTTGAGCAGGGAAATGTATGATCCTAACAACCTGACCCGCACTCTCAGCTTTAGCAGCACAGAAGCACTGCAATACTTCTTAACAGACAGCTGTCCTTTCATTATAGGGGTTTTTACAGAGCCGGGAATAGCTGTGGGTCTTGCAGTTTGTCGTTGTTGCTTTCTTTTTAAAACTAGCTATTTGAAACTTACCTTTTACAGTAACTTTATGCTCGCCAGTTCCAGGGTGTGTAGAAACATCCACCTGCACAGATATTTCTCCCACTGAATTATTAGAAGTTTGGCCTGAAATAATAATTAGCACAGTAATGGCTGTTAATAGTATTCTTTCTCACGAGCACTCAGAATGCTGACTTGAATTTCAACTTTAGATGGGAATCAATTATTGATTCCTAAGTGATTGTCACCACAAACATCCCTAGCAATGGGAAATGTCTTTGTGAGGTACCTTAGTAAAAAGAGCAGAAATGTCACTGGGATCCATCCATTCTGGTTGTTATTACATGGGCATCCTGAAGTGCAGAAGTTGGGTTTGCCCCAACTCCTTCCTTTGGATTGATATCCCCAAATCTGAACACTTTGGAAAGCCATTTCTGTATTGTTTTTGATGAACCCTGTGATGGGGGCCCCTTGTCCCCTCACTGGGAGGCAGTGAAGTCCTGTCAGGCTTATAACCCAATACTGAAGTTCTCCTGCACTGCTTATAGGCACAGGGGCTTGACTGCAGAAACCCTTGTCTGCCTGCAAGAAAGGCAGAGCAGCCAGGAACTTAATTTTGAAGTCCCTAATTCAACACAAGTCACTTTGCACATAACAGAGCCCTCAAAAATAATGTATTGAGGTCCTGAATTTCATGTGTCATAGGCTGGGTTACAGCAGCACAGAATGAACCAAATGAGGGACGGGCACTTGGCCTTTAATTAGACTGCTGGGAAAGGTGAGCCTGCACCAAGTACTGCTCATACTCCTCAGTCTAATCTCCCTCTACCATTTACTGAACAAAATTACTCTCCCCTTATACCTGACTAATATTTTTGTGGGCTGGCAAGGGAAAGTTCTACCTTCCTTCTGTTTATACGTTAAGTTCCTTGCCCACAGTTTTTCCATCCATCTACACATGCTGAGAAGCGAATGTTTCCTGGACAATTTTCTCTTAGAAATTCTAGCAGCCCATGAAGGAGTTAGGAAGGACAGGGAAGAGGTCTGTGTAATTCTGCCTAATTTCTTCTGTGCCTTGTATGAACACCCTGGGATTTTTTTTTCCCCTGAATTAGTTGATAACCAGAATATTTTGTTTTTATCATGCTCTGTTTTTCGGAATTCAGGTATTAGGTGAATTAAATAGTGCGTAGTTCTGTTGCTCTGAATCCTTGAATGCTGTTTCCAGCTTTCAAATGAATTTGGCTCAGAGTTGCCGGGAATCCACTTTCGAAGCACAGACAGAAACAACAGTTTTAATAAAAATCTGATCTCGTTTAATATCTTAAGTTGTTAATAGCTGCTGCTTCTGAATCACAGGTTGCTCATACGAATTTACAACCAGATGTTCAGGACCATTTAGGATGTGCAAATAGGGAACTTGTAACACATCAGGTTTTTAATGACAAGAAGTTTAGCTTCAGTGGCAGCCATTAAACTACTTGGTATAGTTGGGACAACTCATCAAAGCAAACTGCACTGTACTGGGGCTCTAATTAAGCTGCTGATTCATCCTACATCTTGTTCACAATAAATAATGCATGAAATGTTATTTACGACGCTGTATATTAAGACACAAATGAAATAAACTAGAAAAGCTGAAATAAAATCAGTAAAGCAGCATTTTTATAGTGGTGAAACAGTGCATTTATCTGGCTGCCCTGTGTAAGTATTTAGGAAAAGAAAGGAAATTTTTGTTTGATCACTGTGATATGGTTAAAGCTGATTTCTTTTTCTTTTCTCTCTTGCAAACACAGTGTATTTAGAGCATGTACCAGTGAGCAGCAGTCCTTTCTTTAAAAAAAATTTTGAGGTTCAAAATGGTATGTAAAATATTTTTCCCACGAAACCTCTTGTTTCAAGGTCTCATTTCTGAAATGTGGTACATCTAAAGCATAGAACTATTGGATAGAATAAACTGAAAATTTTTGAGCGACTGTCAGTTCTTGAACACTCTTCTACTCAGAATTAATTTGCCATCGACTGCGGTGGAAGGTGAGTCAGTTTGATCCTCAGTACTGCTGAATAGATCAGCCAGTGGCAATCATTTGTTTCAGCCTCTAACTAAAAAAAAAAAAAAAAAAAAAAAAAGCACACTGGGGGAAATCAAGAATGTTTTGGAAGATGATGATTAACGCTTTCATTAGTTGATGGAGCGACTCGCACATTAGATTTGTAGGAGAGTGTAATATTAACCTATAATGACTCATATTATTAGCTCATATTATTAGGACAAAATCTATGACCCTAAGAGCTAAGGCTTCTATTTGGCACTTGATTTATTCTATTTATTAACTATGAAAAGTATTTCCTTGTGTAGTTCTCCCAACTGTTCTTTGTCTTAGTAGTGTTAGAGCACATACATAAGCAGCACTGCAAATAGCTAGAAGGATTAGTCCTCCTGTGTGTAGTACTGGTCTATAAAGTTATAAAGAAATAGATGCAAAACTTCATGCAGGTTTATATTCAAAACAACTGACATACATTAGCATGGCTAGTGCTCATGAGGCTTCCTGCAACACAAGCTCTCAGAAAGCAGAGACAGTTTCCCCGCTCCCCATCCCTCCCTTCTGCCAGACAAAATAGAGACACAATCCTTAGAACTGATTATACTGCCTTTTGCTGACACACAAAGACTCTGGTGCTTCATTTTTTTGTTCTCTGAACTCTCCCTGTTGCTTTGCTTTCTTTTTTACTGCCCGGCCTTGTCACATCAGGGCAGGGAGAGCGCTTGGTGCTTCTCACTGTCCTTGGGAAGGTCAGTTTAGCCTGCAGTGTTTAACAAACAGGGCCAGTTAGCTGGCAAGAAGTATCTAGCCCTGCCCACAGAGGACGGTTGCACTTTACTGTAATTCAACTCTTCAGAAGATTAACAGAAATACTTAAAACCCCACTTTATGCTGAAAAGCCCTATCATTGCTTAGCTGCTACTGAAATCTCACTCTATATATGGTTTAGATAGATTGTATACGCTAGCTTATTTACAGGACTTAAAAGATGTCATCCTCTCATAGGTGAACTTCACCTCAGTAAACAAGCCTTTATTTTTCTTTTTTCCTCCAAAAATCAAGTTATGCTTTCTTCTTTATTTGGGTCCTGAAATATCACCAGTGTCACAATGCTATTATAACCATAATCTATTAAAAAAAAATAAGTTATTTTGGACCAATACCTTGGTCAAATGTCTTGTATTTTTAACACTAATACTGGCCACACATGCCAAAATAAATAATATCCGTTCCTCTAGTCCCTGCCAGGGGACTAGCAGTTCTTTAGCAAGTGTCTTTAGAAAGGTCTGAACTTGAGAATGCTGACAAAAAAAAAAAATCACAAAATAAAAGTTAAAAAAAGGTTCCATGTATATTTTTGAAAAACAAAAACCCACAGTGCAGAGGTGTCTTTGCATGGTGCTGTGAAAGTCATGCTTTATTGGGCCTGACTCCTTTACGAGCAGAAGGCTTTACAAGATGTTTGTATCAGGAGAGCTTTGGAAACTAACTGCAAGGTTTGCCTGAAAGAAGATGAGCCTAGCAGAAATAAATGTGATGCCCAGAAAAAATGAGCAAGCATAAATTACATAAGACTGTAAGACAAATTTCACGTATTAGACAAAAATACTTTTAGAAACTTGGATTATTTTAATGCTAGTTTTTCTGTGCTATTATAGAGTTTTTCTACTGATTTTTCCTTTTGAAAATTTCTAAAAATTTTTGAAAATGTTTAGTGTATTTTAAAGATAGATCATTTGTGTACTAATTTACTCTCTGTATTTGTATTTTCACATATTTTAAAAATAGGCTGTCTTACAGGGAAGGTATAGGGGAGCACTGGTGTTGCAACATGGAGCTCAGCAAGACTGGCCAAACATGTGTGAGAGGTTGAGCTACCACCTGCTCTGCTCATGGGTCCTGACTCCGGATCCCCAGTGCCACCATCACACTGGTGTGAGTTTCCGAGATAGCAGATCTTGTGCCTGTAAGTAGAGGAAGAAGCACTGCAGCTAAGCCTGAAGTTCCCAGTATTTGTACAAAAATAATATTTGGTATTTGAGAGCTTCTATTATAAACAGGAAATTTTATGTAATGGTTTAAATTCTCATATAGACGTACTCATAGAAGACAGAATTGCCACCTCTATGAAAGTATTGCTTGATATACCTGCTAATGAAGTCAAGATTTAATCTGGTGTTGCATTTAAAGAAATACTAGCATCAAGCCTCCAATCCTTCTATTAACAGTTCAGTAGAGCAAGATTTGGTAGCTATAACAAAGTGAAACACAAGTGAAAAAAATGATCAGTGAAGACCAAGTAATTTAATTGTGTAAATGTCAGACAGAATTAAGTAGTACTGAGACCAAAAAGAGACTGGCTTCCCTGCACTCAGCTACGCACATCAGCTCTGTGCCTGTGGACTGGAGTTTGTAAACAATTGTGTAGTCCTTGGTTAACATCATTTCGTGATAAGGACTATTGACTATCTTCTGTTTTGGATAGCTTTTTTTTTTCTTTTGAAACTGCTTCATGATCTTTTGCCACTCATAATATTTTACTGCCAGGCGTTTCATGTAAGAATCTTCAATCTGGAGGAGGCTTAATCTGAGAATCTGTTTTTCACAGCATGAGAGACAGCAACAGACTGTGCATGTGTGTGACAGAGATTGAGAAGGAAAGCGCGAGAGATTAAGGGCATGCTTGCAAAACAAGGACTCTTTTATGTTACAAAACAGTCTAGTAGCAAAAGAGAATAATAATAGGTTTTCACTGCCGTTCAACTAGGGACATATCTTTCTTGTTTGATCCATTAACAATTACAGCTTTAATTAACAACAGATGTCACTCCTTTTTTCTTTTCTGTTATTGAACTCTAGAAGAATTAAAGGCGCCGTGCTTGCGGGCTGTTCAGTGTTCTTTCTGCTTTAGGGGCCCTTGCAAAGACTATTCTGACCATGCAGTTGTTGCAAAAGCAAGAGTCACTCACCTGCAGAACGGTTACGAGGACACTACGAAGTGGATTCTTACGTTTTTCACAGTTAGTATGACCTAAATCTGCACTGCATTGGCAAGGTTCACATTTTTTATTCAAAACCCCTCCCCAAAATCTCAACTGTTATCAGTGTTTTTTTTCCCCTTCACTTTCTCCTCTTTACAGCTCCATTGAGCTTTAAGCATATAATGATGTTGTCAGAGTATACATACAAAAGAGAGAGTGCAGAATGATGCTCTTTGGACTTTGGCATTAGAAATTCAGACAAGATGGGGATTTGTCAACAAAAACAGGAGCTGGGTGTCCAAAGTCTGATGTGGACCTAAATTCACAGGCTTTTTCAGTGCAGAGAACTCAGAAAGATACTAACTCCCCCCCCCAGTGCTAGAAATTTAGTATCTCTATGAAGAGATTTGATTCCATTTCTGGAGCTGGAATCTTCAATAGTGTTCTACTGGTCTACAGCTCATCCAAGAGAGATCAGCGCCTACTCTCAGGTGCTTGAAAAGAGAGCTTTTCTGTTTGTGCTTGAAAGGCTTTTATGCTACCTGTCATTACTACTAAAATGTAATACTTTATTGACCAACTAAGAATACCTTCTTAGAAGCTCTGTAATTGAATTTAGCTATATGTACACACACATATATATATCAAACAACTATATATAATTACATATGCATCTACGTACACACCCCCCCCCACACACTGTTTTTTTCTGTATGAATCAGGAAGGGTGCCAGTTTTGTAGTAATTAAATCTTAATGTACAGAGCAAGGACAGGCAACAGCGTGAGCATATGCACCAGTGCAGCAGCATGGAGGCCTGAGGTATAAAGACATCCCTCTGCCCTGTTGGAGACAGCTGGTTCTTGAGCATCAACTCCCTCGACCTGGTCAGCCTCCCTTACACAAGGTGGAAAAAATTAAAATTCAAAGATTAAAAAATTAAAATAATTAAAAAAAATTAAATTTAATTAAAAATTAAAATTCAGAGAGATAAAAAGGCATTCCAATTCGGTCAGTATAAAAAGAGTGGACTCAATTCTACATACAGACCAGCACAGCCTCTCACGTTGGAAGGTTTATACATGTATTAAATATTACATGATAGCATTAACTTCTTTAAAAAGCTGTTGACATACATCTGATGATTTCAAATAGGCATTATTATCAATATTTTGCATACCAGTATTTTATGTTCGCATTCTTGAAGTCTTAAGGGGATCAGTAACGCACATCTTGTAATTTAGATGCTTTAGTATTTCATTTAAAGGTAATCAAAGATGTTTGGTCATGACTGCCTCTTCAGCAAAGTGCCTGTAAAAACCCTATATTTCACTAGCAGTCCTGTTTTCTTACAGTTGACCTTTGAAAATATTTATTTTCTCCCTTGATTCTGAACACACTAATTTTGATATTAGCATATGGTGAAATCTATTAGTCATAAGTCTGCAAATTTCTTCATTGGGCATATTTTATGTGGTCTGTTAGTGTGCATTCATTGCAACTAGGCCAAGTTCTGCAGCTTGTGATGCAGATCTGTACCAGACATTGCAGCAAAATAATTTATTACAAATTCTCACTGTGATGTGCTGTAACTGGTTTGATCGTTTGGTGCTAATTCACATTATCTTTTCAAGCTGTTTTTTCTTTTTATGACATAATGTCGTATAATACAAGATTGTGACCTCAATTTGAAACGCCAGTGGATGAAGCAGGGATTACTTCTGGAATTAAATTCTACTTATTATCTCTTGTTGGTTTTAGATGCTTCTACTTTTAGCTTCTACTTGTCTAGCATGTTAGAAGAGGAAAGCTGATACAAATCAGTAATGTGAAAGAATACCCTGTACCCTGCTCCGCAGCAATTTAAGCACAAAATAGGCCCTGCAGTATGAGCTCCGTGCAGTTCAAGTATTGATTTTCTGCTTAACTAATACAAATTCCTGTTAGTCAAGCAACGACACGCTGCAGTTCTGGATTGCTATGCCATATATTCTTACAATAAAGAGTTGTAACATTCTCTGATAAGACTTATAAAAGTAACCTGCTGTATGTGCATAAGAAAACAAGATTTTCCTGGATGGTGCTGATTGAAACACTTGTCTGTTGAGAAAAGAGTCCGGAGAGTCTGTAGGATTGCTCAGAAATGTAGAATCAAAAGTAAGATACAAAGAAAAACTGTGAAGGCACCTGCTTCTCAAACTAGTCAAACAACCATTTTTTTCCCCTTCAGTTCCTTAGCAGCTTGATGGAAAAATGGAAAAAGAAGAACCCCCTCGTCTGTGGTTAAAAGTAACCCTGATCATTGTCTGCTTGTAGCTTAGTGGTACTTTATAGTGCATCCTGAGTGGGCAGAATGCACATCATCAGGATCTGCATGCACATCCTTGGTTGCATATGGTATTTTGAAAACTATTTGTTAGCAGTTTGACACCTTAAAAATCATACATAAAACATCCATGGATGTTTCATAAGCTGACAGTTTTCTACTACAGTTATGCTAAAATGATATTTGTGCTTTCCTCATCATTTTGGCTAGGGATTTTATTTTCACTGCAACAGTTTTACTAAGCTTTTTTGTGGCAACAGTATATATAGACACACATGTATGTGTTTGTGTGTATGTATGTTTATATGACTTATACTGAGACAGTACATGCTTTCCTTTGGTGTTATGTAAATACTTTCTGTCAATATGTTTATGAAGAAAAAAATATGATTCTTTGATTTGGTACACTCACAGTTCATGTTTTATGCTTAGGTTAGGTCCGACGTCCTTAAAAGGAAGAAAGAGGAAAGCTAACGGGGGTCTGACAGTTTGGTGCTCTCTTTTTGTATTTGTTATTTTTTATTTATATTTATACTGTTATTATTATTTATACTGGTATTAATATTCATTTTATTTATGAAATAGCTTGTACAACTTTCCAAGTCCTTACTTTTTACTATCTAAACCATTATGCAGAGCCAGCTGTCCTTGCTCTTGTCTATATTGGTTCAATGTGCCAAGGTCCGTAACAGAAGGGCTACATGTTCTTTACTACAGGCACAAATGTCAGCTGCAGCAGTTTGCTGAGATTCATTCTGCCCAATTCCTTTTTCCTAAAGCCAACAGTCAAGCAAAGCTGTCTGCCAAACCTCCACTCTATTTTTCCTAACACAGGGAGGTTTAAGCTGTCTGTTCTGCTCATTGCAGACATCGTGTGTGAGGGCAAATAGAGAATCTACACTGTGGAAACATTTGAATTGGTCCTTCCTCCACTGCAATTGTACTACACTGACTGATACTGTACCAGTTATTTAGGGACTGGGAAGAATTTATTTCCTGACAGATAAATCAGCTGGACTATATAGAAGTTAGTGGATTTTGTTTTATTTTTTCAGTCTTCACCACAGGATCTCAGTGCTATGCTGGAAGATGTCTGAAAGGTAAAAATCAAGTTATTACAGCTCCATAGTTGATAAATGACCAGTGAATGTTTGTCCACAGGGGTCTTGGTTCTGCTGAAACAGAGCTGAGAGTGGACTGAGGAAAAACACCTGCTAAGTGAGCCTGGGGATGGATCTGAAGCTCCTCGTGTCTGGTGGAGCAGGACTAGCAGAGAGGTTGGTTATCACGAACGGGCACAGCCGTAGAGCTCTTGTAATCAACTTTCACCCAGCTGCCACAGCCTGAGCAGAGACAGCAGCCCCCGGCAACAAGAAGTATTTGAGGGAAGGACAAGAGACCGTACTGCGTGCCAAGCACTTCCCAGTCATGGAACCAGGGTCTAGTTCAATCGCATCCCCTGCATCTTGTTTATCTTGCCATATGCTTGCAATATTGTAAAAGCCAAATGAGTAGATGGTGAAATATTTATTTGGTCTGAGCCATATGCAAATCAGTACATAAGAACTGAGCATCCAGAATATGCAGAAGAATGCTCCAATGCTACTGTACTTTCACCATGGAACATCCGTGAGGAAACTGAGGAACATGAAAATTTTGATGATGAAAAGCAGGTTTGTTTTCATCTAGCTGAAGTTTTAGCTTTGCAAGGATATGTAACTGCTTTAGAACCGCTGTTGAAACTGTTAAAAGCATCTTGTGCATAGCGAGTAATAAGAAATGAAGAATATACACTTTTTTCATAATGTTTACAGATTGCTGACAAGTGAAAGCAGACAGACAAGGGTATTCAAGGATCCATGTGAGACCAGCTAGACTACAAAACTGCACTTTTGTGCTAGTGCCCGTCCCGCTCATCTCTGGTATTGTAAATTCATAAATAACTTCAGATTCTTTTGCAGAATTTTGAAATAGTATTTGTGTTAAACCACTTCAAGTTAATGTAACATTTGAACTCAAGACCAAAAGAACACATCAACCACGTGCGTATGTGCACATGTATACTGTCTACCTGTTTATTGATAGTTTCTTCTGTCAGTGCAAGCCTTTGAAATAAACCTGCAAAATGGTTAAACATTCCTTTCTGTGATAGATACAGACACTTTATGAGTTTCAGTTCAAGAGGTTTACAGAATTAGGAATATACAAATATTCTCTCTCATCATTTTAAGATTGATTAGAAATAACTGTGCAGAACTTAGACATCAGTTTTTAAACCCTCTTAGACTCTATAAAATGAAAAAAAAATCTGTTTCCTGTTTAAGAAAGAATGAAGCTATTGATCAAAATCTTATATTGGTAATCTTATTTCATAAGTTAAAGTAATTGCTAATCACAAAGAACGGGTTTTCAGACTAACTAAATTTTTATCTCAATTTAGTTTATAATTATCATTATTCAGTGTGTTATTGCTTGAAAGTATTTTTTTTCCCCATTGCTCACAGTTTAGCTACCTCCAACTATTTTTATTGATTGTGGATAACTGACTATATACATAAATATGAGAGTTGATGTAAATTTAATTATATTTCAGAGCAAGTTTCTGGTCATTTTAACTAAGTGCTAATAATACATACAGATCATAATGAATTAATTTTTAGTTCTATTTAATAACATCAAAGGATGATAAAAAGTTCTGAGTCACCTGTCCTTTCCTTCTCAGTGGCTATACTGATCCTCCTGGTGTGCAAATACAGGCATGCACAGAACTGAACACAGACCTCAGGCTGAAATCTGAAGAAAATCAGATTGCTCAAGTTTGCTGTTTAGAAATTGCAAAGGATCTCTGTTTAGAGCTAGGTAATTCTCTCTCTTGAAGTTGCACTGAAAGTGTGCATAAGAAAAAGCAAAATGTGGTAATAATTAATCATTTTCTGTCCAAATCTATAATCATCTTTGAGAAAAAAAATGACCTATTTCCTACATAGGAGAGCTTTATATGATTTTTTCTCAGTTCTAGTGTATAATTTATTAATGATGATCCTAAGTCTAAAATGGAAGATGTCTGGGAAATCACTCCATAGAAAGGATCCAGAGGGCAGGCTGCAAAATTATATTTTATGATAACATACTTCAGAGGAACAATCAATTTATTTTCAGCTTAAGTGTCCAATTAAATTTTTTTGCATTCACATGAGTGGAAGTAAGGTAATTCTTACAGATCGGAAAACTGTATGTCTTCTTCAATATATGAAGTGATAGTCATTTTTACAAATGCTCACTGGATTCAAAAGAAATCTAGTATTGCTTATTATTATGTAAAAATTGGCAGTTTCTAGAATGAAGAATCTCTTCAGCATGCAATGCTTTGCTCATTGTATATATGAAAAGAGTTCCTGTATGGACTATAGCAGTATGAAAACACTAATATGGATAACAAAGATGAGAAATAGTTCTCTTTGAAAACAGAAGGAATTTCTGCCTTTCTGCATTATAGTCATGAACTCTTGCCCTCCTACTTAAGTCACAGAAGGTTCTTTACTGACATGTAACATTAAAATATGGTAATATTTATTATACATAAAGAGACCTCTTTCAATTATTTTTGTGCATCAATGATTTGTACACCAGGATTCTACAGCAGAAAAAAGTGGAATTATTGCTGGTGATGTTGAGATTCAAAATATACCTAATTTGAGATTCTTGCATGTCCTCCGCCTTTTTTGGTTTTGGGAGATTATCAAAATTTTGATCTTTGATAAATGAACGATGAGACATTTTCAGCAGCATAGTTTTAATTCTGAATTCTAAAAGGCACAATGAAAAACATGGAGAATAATGCTGTATTTCAGCCAACTGACACATCCCATTCCCTTTGAACCCACATAGTGATAGACTTGCTGTCAATGTCTTCCTAAATTCCCAGGCACAGAACTTCTGTTGAGCGCTCTGGAAAATTTTTTACAGGTGACCTCTTAGCAGGAGAAGTCGGCCTAGGTTCTGTCATGTGAAACCAGTGTGTTACATTTAAGAGTATGTAACCCACAATTGTTCTTAATCTCAGAAGAAAATCCTATGGGACATGTTATACTTTTCAAAATTATCTTGGTTAGTAATTAACAGCTGCCAGCTATGAAAGTATTTATAACAACAAAAATACCGTCTGAATTTATTTGATTTTAATAATTCTAATATACAGTCTGGTTTAGCCTGTACAATTCTGTTTGTGTCTGGAATGCTCCTACAAATAACCTTGATATTCAGTGTTCATGCAGAACTGTGGGACCTACTTTTCATGCAAAAGTGACAGCCAGGTAAATGCACTGACCTCAGTCAAGCTCCATTGATTTATGGCAGTGGCTGACACAGGATAACATCCCATGTAGAGATTTGTGTCAATAAATACTAAAATACCACAATGTTTGTAGACTGCCTTTGAAAAACCAATTATTTAAAATATAATTTTGAGGTACTTGCACGTCTATTATAGGTCACTTACTTTGAGATGTCTGAGTGTGTATAAATTTCTTAATCAAGGCATCCGTAGTTTGTGTGTAAAGGCTAAGAGCGTATTTCAGGGACTGCAGGTCTGGGCTCTTTTCCAAGAAGTTCTTTTTCAGCCCACTGCCTCCAGCATGGAAGTATTGCTAAAAAGAAAACAGAGATTCAGAGAGGTAAGGTACCAGAGGTCTCAGCTAGACAAACAATTTTAACTAAAGTTCATGCATAACTTTTAAAAATAAGACTGGCTGCTGTGGTTTAATTTATGATTGCAGTGGCTGAGAGAACTGTGGTCATCCCCACTACAGAGCTTTTCTCCAAAGGTGAAAATTCTAAGATTTGCAGACAAGAAAATTACACAAAACTACACTGTCCTTTATTTCCTCATGTATTTATATCACAAAGCCATATAAATGTGGAAGGTCTTTTTAGATTGTGGAGATAGAAAGTAAGTTTAATTACTTTTTATCTTAAAAAAATAGTTCTCAAAACTCAAATCATGGCTTACAGTATAAGTAAACAATAAATTTCTGAGGCAAAGGCAAAATTTCTCACAGATTTAAAAGAGAAAATCCTAGAATGCAGATTTAGGGATTAGCATTGCATTATAATTTTCTGTGCCTACGTGGAGATGCAGGGAAGGGAAGGTGTGTGCTATCCTTGAGTGGCTGTATTTTGGTTTCATGGACTGGGAAGGAGGAGGAAGAAATGATGAACTGGTCATCATCTTGTGGCCCTCTGAGACAGGACAGGTAGAATAACTTTCCTCCCTCAAGAGGGATTTCCTTCTGGAAGAAAAGAGGATTTCCTTTTGGGCAGGACAGCTATAGCTACAGCTGTCTGTATGCACTTCCATACACGATGCATCAGTAAACCTCAAGCCACGCAGCGCAGGCGGATCTACACTCTACAGGCAGTCTGTGCTGGTGTGGAGATCAGCACTCCCTGTCTGAGTCTAGCTGCCCATCAAGGCTTTCTGAAACAGCACCCTCCTTTAGATGTCCTAACCTTAAACTGCTCATCTCAGTACTTCCTGCCTTGGTATATTGTTCAGATACTCTGCAGAAATGTTGTGGAACCAGGACCTAAGTTCTAGGACTCAAGTTGATATACGGAGCTCAAGTTAATGGCTGATTAGTAAAAGCAAACAATAGTGTTCAGGAAAACATAGGTTACTTGACAACGTATAGTATCAGCCATTCAGAATGGGTGTTGAGAAGTGTAAAGTGTGTTCTCCCTGCATTTACAGGGTGCTGTGAAAGGAGGATGGGTATTCACCTACACTGCAGTGCACACCCCCAGGCGAAGTCCTTAGTCCTACTGAGGTCTTTAATGGAGCAGTCAGTACTGTGCCTACTGTGCCCACCGCGCCTCAGTCTGGAGACGTTTTTACCTTTGGAGATTCAAACTTTGTGTGCTGTGAAATCTACAGTTCATAATAAGGTTATTATTTATATTTCGGTGTTAAGGGTTATTGGTTATTGCAGGAAAGAAATTATCTTTAAAAGCAAAACAAAGGTTTCAAATAAGGGCATGTTCTGTACTGAACGGGAATGAAGCCTGGTTCCCAGTTCTTCAGGATACTCTGAGGATAGCAGTGATTCTTCTAAATAATGAAAAGATGAGGTAAGGGCTTCCCAGCATTTGTTCTGCCAACAAACAGCATACATTCCACAGCGGGGTTACAAATTATTTTAATCCCACACGAGCAGTTATGATCAATTTAGAAGCCTTAAATTTATGCTATTTATTTTGCCACCACTGAATGCTGATGTGAAACTTGTATCTTTCCAAGTCACTTTCCAAGGAAATTGCTATTAATGGTATTATTTGAAAGTGTGGTCATGCTTTCACCAAAGCTCTTAATCAGCTTGCAAGCAAGCTCTAATAGCTGTTCAATACCTGTTCATAGTGTTTCTTGTTATTGTGATAATTACTGTGATATTTTCAGTTGCGTCTCCACATAAAGTGAGGTATCTGCAGCAGCAGCTGCTCAAGCCTAAACGTTGTATGAAAGCAAATAAACTTAAAGAAGTAATCTGGAGACATTAGCAGATCCTGTGATTCTGTTAACTGATTGCTTTGAAGTTATTTACAAGAAGTGATCCAGCTTAATGCAAAAAGAACTTAAGTATATTAAATAATATTCTTGGTGGTTTAGACTGTGGAAGCCCAATATGTGAACACTGCATGAAAATGGCTCTTTTTCTCTCCCAACTTTCTATCAAAAAAAGGACTTTATTCATCTCCCAGCTTTTGCATTTTATTAGGGAAATAACCCAACAAAAGGATCATTGATCTGAATATAGTGTGTTCAGAATAACTCATCCCGCCTGTGGCCTGGTCCTCTCATTCTTCTAGAGAGGTCAGATTCTATTTATCACTAAATTAATTGCTAATACTGAGATCAGTAACATGTAGGATTGAATGAACTGTCTCTAAACATCATGGTTGCCTTAAAAATATATATTTTTAAAATCATCTGTAAAAATCTTTTTTTAAAGCAATTATGTAATGGTAAGATTTTTGTGAAGCAGTTATCTTGTTGGTGATACATAAAATTCATTCAGATTTGAGTGTGATTGGTTTCATGGGAAAAGGGCCAATATGAAGAATAATTAAATGGCATCTGTGAACTAAATCCAATTATGTAGAAGAGACAGCTGATTAGGTGGTGAATACAAATGGCAAAAAGACAAAAAAAAAAATTCAATTGGATAATGAATTTAAAATAGAGCACTCTACTGCACGGTAGAAAAACCCCTACCCTCCAGTGCCGTGAAATACTTGTGTGTGGGAGGTATGTTTGTAGGAAAGTGCATTTAGCAGAAACTTTTCCGGCTCAGCCCTTCCTGCGTGGGAGCCAGAGAGGCTACGCTGCAGCACAACAAGGATTCAGCCTGACAGACTCAGCTGCACTTTTAACTGCAAGAAATTGGCCACCCACCCCTTAACGGAAGGTTGTGTATGTTTGGGCTACAATTGTTTGAGTAATTTTTCTAGCTTTTGTTTCAAGCAGAGTATTAGGCATTTGCTTTCAAATCCCTATGAAGAGCTTAGGTCCATTCTGTTCTTGCCATATTGCACGGATCTTTATGATTCTATTAGGCCATATAGAACATTGTATTGCATTGCACAATACTGTATTAGAATTGTCTAGTATTGTAGAATATTGTATTCGAATCTGCTGTTTTTTGGAACAGAAGCACATAGAAAGCTGTACCTTAATAGTAGCCAGGGCTACTTCCATGATTGCACACTGCCTCAGGGTCAGGCTCCTGGCTTCCTCTCGAATCACATGGTCCTGCAAGACATGTCAAGAATGCAGTTGATTGACTGAAAGAGAGAGGCCTGTCCTTGGTTTAAAAAGAAAAACAAACATCAACAACAACAACAAACCAAAACAAAACAAATATACCCCTGAAATTGCTGTTCAATTCCTGTTCAATTTATTCATTGCTGAAATTCCTGTTCAATTTATTCATCAATGACCTGGATGAAGGGACGGAGTGCTGCCTCAGCAAGTTTGCTGATGATACCAAACTGGGAGGAGTAGCC
>NW_010584774.1:651132-673296 GCF_000705375.1 Tinamus guttatus | reverse complement strand
CAAAAGTTCCACAGGAACTTAAGGAAAAATTTTTTAACAGTGAGGGTGACAGAGCCCTGGAACAGGCTGCCCAGAGAGGTTGTGGAGTCTCCTTCTCTGGAGATCTTCAAAACCCGCTTGGATGCAGTCCTGTGCCACGTGCTCTAGGTGACCCTGCGTGTGCAGGGGGGTTGGACTGGATGATCTCTAGAGGTCCTTTCCAGCCTTAAGCATTCTGTGATTCTATGATTGCCCATATTTAACAGAATTAATTCAACTTCAGACCTATTTTATCATGAATTCTAACCCAGAACAGGCCTTTTGTTTCTCAAAAGCATAGACTGTACAGAAGAAAAGAACTAGTATTTAAGACTTGGCATCTGTGTTGCTTTATTTCTGTTATCATGATATATTATTTCCCTATTCTGTTGGGGTGTGCAGAGGTTGAAATTTAAGTTCAATTGAGTAAAATACTGGAACAATTTGTTTCACTAATCAAGCTGACAGTTAAACTAATGTTTGTTAACATACTATGCTTAAAAAAAACTGACTCTGATTAGAATCTATTAGAATGCTTAAGGCTGGAAGGGACCTCTAGGGATCATCCAGTCCAACCCCCTGCACACGCAGGGTCACCTAGAGCACGTGGCACAGGACTGCGTCCAAGCGGGTTTGGAAGATCTCCAGAGAAGGAGACTCCACAACCTCTCTGGGCAGCCTGTTCCAGGGCTCTGTCACCCTCACTGTGAAGAAATTTTTCCTTAAATTCCTGTGGAACTTCTGATGCTTCAGTTTCTGGCTGTTTCCTCTAGTTCTGTCAGTGTAGTATTAACTGTATTCTGTTCAGTTCTGTCTGTTGTAGTATTAACTAAAATCATAAGCTACCAGCAGTCCTGGGAATTTTTCTAAAATAACCACCCCATTATTTACTTAGGCAGCCTTTTACTGCCTCAGCAGACTGAGATATTACACATAGAAACACAAATTACCACATTTCTGCCCAATTCTGAAGTGCAAATAGCAAACTGATCAGTAAACTACTATTACAAATATCAAACTTCCAACCTTTTACTGCCTTTAGAAATACAGTGCTGATAAATTTACTGCAAAACTGCTCACTGTGTTTCAACACATTATAACTAGTATGAAGAACAAATTTACAAGTACTCCCATCTTAAGTGTTTTTTCACAACTGGTACCAGATGCTAATGTTCATAAGGCCAAGTTGTGCAATATGGGAATGATATCTTCTTGGCCCCAGCTAGTCATCACTTATTTATGTAAGCAAATACTGTCTTTTAATCTTGATTTGTCTTGGACCATACTGCAAAATCATTAATCACCTGTATCCAGCTACTGCCACATTCAGGCTTATTACAGTAAATAAGCATAGGAATGAGGCATGAGGTTTGGCCGCACAGTTGCTGATATTTAATCCATTTCTTCATGGAGCAGACCACTCACAGATCCATGTGGCTACATTACCTTGAGTTTTGACAGCTGTCCAAGATCTTTGGCTGCGCTGAATATCATCTGCGGCCCCTGTATTCACATGGAAAATTCAGAAAACAGGCTTACTACACAGTGTTTGCTTTTTATAGTGACATCATCTTCTTTTCTGCTAGGACATTAGATGGAGTCACTGATTGCAAACCTAAGTAAAAGTTTCTATTACATGTGAAGCGTGTTTTGATTTAGTTGCTATGGCAAAGTAGTTGAAGGCCTGCATGATTCTCTCATGTCCTGTATCATGATACAAACATTGTCTTTGGTGATGACAGCTGCTGCTTGTGCTCCTGCCTACAGTCTCATTTTTTATTGAATGTATTAAAGGCAGGGACTGCTTTTATACAATGTTAATACCTGCCTCAATGAGCTACTTGTCAAAAACCATAGTTCTTAGATGCTAGGATAGAAATTTGGGTGGAAAAGTTTCCAAAATGTTGTTTTAATACTAACTGAAACACTGTGCTTTTAACCAAGTGCACGCTGCATCTTTGACAGGTTATTTTGTATTAGCAAATGCAAAGAAAGGAAGCAACAGAAAAAGTCCAATGACACTGTTCTGTGATTCAGAGTATAAATGAACTTGTTGAAGTATAACCATAAAGCTAGTAATTCCTCACAATTCTGAATATGAAGTACAGCTGTCCAATCTAAGCACTACCTATACATTTGCAGATAAAATTTGCCATGTTCTTGCATCAAAAGTCAGAATATCAAATTAAGTCTCAGAAATATAAATTTGACATAGTCACAGTTTGAAAGAGAGCCTCTTTCTAAATGCATGATAAACAACAGCAATACCGTAAATATGAGCACATTCAGCGAATGGAGTCTGGGTATGATGATGTGATGAGTTCTACACTAGAATTTTTGAAAGCCAG
The DNA here is from genome assembly GCF_000705375.1 of Tinamus guttatus. The sequence continues at coordinate 670,930 of NW_010584774.1, read as the reverse complement.
TATTGTTTGTTACTTACCATTTATACATTTTATACATTTATACCGATTATACACGTGCAATTACATTTTCTCTTGCCCCTCCACCAATTTTCTTATATATTTAATATGTCAAAATGTAATATTAATATATCTTATGGATACTAACCAGCAGCTTAACTGGTAACACAGCAGTTACATAGAAAAGCTGCCCAAAGGCACACAGAATCAATGCTATGATTAGCTTGTAGTAAGGATGGTGATTTTTATTCTAGACAGGATTGGAAATAAGAAGAATCAGCTATTCCAATCCCACAGAGAAGAAAAGAAAAAGGTAAAACTGAGGGAATAAAAAGGCACCCCAGCTCCAGGAGGAATATTCTTGGTTTTTGGCTGATGAAGCCATGAGAAATCCAACTTACAGAAGCACACCCCAAAGTTCTGCTTCTTTTGTCCTGCCCTCACAAAGCCAGATGATCTGTCAGAACTGCCCTGACCTGGACTGGCCTCTGCCACCGAGCAGCGTCGCCCACACTGGCCTCGGATGGCCCAGCTCGGAGAGAGGCTTAAACTGTAATAAAGTTCAAAGAGCAGGTTTCAAAACTAGAGTTAAAATTGTGAAGATGCTGAATCACCACATCCTCAAATTTATGGCCAATATGGCTTAGTTTTTCTCTATCAATACAGCAAGTTAACTGCTTAGTTATAATATTTAATAATATTCCACAATATTGCTGGTAGATTTTTGTTCAAAAAGGACTTCCAGACTAGAAAATCATGTAAATCTCTAGTACCCATATTCCTGCTTAGTGTAGTAGTGATACATGTGAAAATGCAAAATTACAATGAGTTTCAGGGGTTTGATAGGTGACAATTTAACATCTCCCTGCAAACTCCTGAAGTTTTAATATATGGTTTGTTTATACCATAAAAACAAGAAATAGGCTAAAAGTCCTGCTTGTTGGCAAATATGTCTACTGTGATGTATGGCTAGCTGTAGTTCTGCAAATTCAGAAATACCATCCTGAAGCATTTATATAGATACAGATATCTGAAGATATATGTAGGTACTTCCTGTGCAACCATATGCTCTGTTACTAATATGGTCAAATTAATGTCTGAAGGATCTGTATCTATAGAGATACATATATATACTTTTAATCTAAGAGTATTTTCATGAACCATCATGTATGTGATTGAGTAACATAAATAAAGTGCTAGTTTTCAGGTATAAGAAAACAAATTCAAATTGTTATTAGGCAAATGCATGTATGGTGATCTTTACAGAACTATATCTGAGCTGCTCACATAAAAAGAGGTTTTTGTGAAGAAAATGTGCACATCATATCAATATACATAAATATGAAAACTTATCTTGCATCTGTTACTACCATCTCTTAAAATGCACATAAATAAGAGTAATTAATTAAAAAAACAAACCATATTAATTAAATATGATTATAATAGTATCTTTTTTTTTGAAATTGCCAAGCAAAGTTTTTTTAGTATCATATTTATATTTTACGTGGAAGGGGTTTAGGACATGCTAAAATTATATTTGACATTCCAGTGGAGAGGAACATTTTCTATTTGGCCGGTATTTTAAAAACATCTTCCCTTTGCTTCCATCATATCATTATGTATTTCAGGCTTGAAGAAGGTATGATGGTGGCTTTGTCAAATGGTAAGCTGGAATCAGATCTCACAGGCAGAAAATCAGCCCTCGCTACATTTTATGTTATAAGCTTATGATAGCTATATGCAAGCGTAGAGACATTTGTGTCTTTTCCTAAAAACTTGTTCTGGAAATAAGCGTCTCAACTCAAATGTAAATAAAATAACCCGCTCCAGGGTGAGCCCAGCCGGCGGCCGCCCCACGTACGTTTTGTCCAGGAAGTCCATGAGCGGCCTCAGCACCATCTCGGCATCGAGGGCCGCGCTGTTCTTGTTGGCGGCTGCGTTCCCATTGCCTCGCATCTGGCTCAGCTCAGAGCTCATTTGCTTCACACAGTCTTCGATAACAAGTTGGAAACTATAGTTTGAAAAAAAATGAAATATTTTTGGGATAGAAAATGACCATTTATCATTTTGAATCAGTTTTATCAAGAAGATCTAAATCGTATCTGTGATGATGGGTAGCTCTCCAATACAAGATACTGCAGGTACTTTAAACTTAACCCCTCTGAAGGATCTGAACCCATAGAATTGATTCAGTTACTGTTTTCATTTGCTCTTTATCTCTTCTTGTTTCAATTCTATTACTGCTTTTCATAGCACTGTATTGGTGCCAATAATTATTTTCTGAAAATAACAGATGAAGTAAAATTTGCAACCTGGGGTATGATTGACAGAGCCACTCCAGATTTTATTTTTGGTATGAAAGGACAATAGGAACAGTAAAGACATGTTTTCTCTTCTCAATTCACTTGGCTTAGCTTTCATATTTTTCCTGAGGACAAATGAAAACTTCCACTCATTTTGCCCTGTTTGTCTCAGTATGACTTTTTCATGTGTTCATCATAATTTTTACTTGTTTCTTTGCAACTAGTTGATAGAACTAAAATACTTGAACTGTATGAAGATTTTTTTTCTCCAAAAGCTGCAGTTTGCTTATTTCAGAGCACTCATAAATAATGAAAAGGGCCAGTGTTTTTATAGCATGGTGTCGAATGTGTTGAGTTCTGGGTGGAGTTTGTGTCTATTCTAGCTATCTGGGGTATATCCTAGACTGACCTCGGCTATTGTGGATTTTGTCTTGCAGAAATCCAGTTGGTTTATTCAGAAAGAAGCCCTGAAATAACATTCCTGCACTGTCAGTGATGAGAGAACCAGAGCCTGGGAGCCAAAGGCAAGCAGTGATGTACTAAGCACACACAGTGAAGAGAGTCCACCCAGACTGTTCATCAATTGACTGAATCAGCAACTACAGACTTCACTTATTGAACACCACTGCAGCCACAGGAGGAAATCTTACATTCCCTTCTTTTTAGAATCAAAAATAACTTGCAGCTTCCCACAGTACTGGCACGCTGCTGGCAGAACACCGCAGTCACTCAAGACGTCAGTCTGTCTTCATGCTGTCTCATTAATGGCGGGTTTCAGGAGTCATTTTCAGCTGCCTCCTGCGGAGCCACAGGCAAAGCCAGTGACACGAGAAGGCCGTTCACACGGATCACCTGCAGCAGGCTGAGCGCAGGCAGCCTTCCCTGCGCGAGGCAGACCACTTACAAATGCCGTCAGTCTCAGGAAATAACGTGCACGTAGACGGAGAGAGAAGTTAAACACAGAATCAGGCAAGAACAAACAGGGCAATGTCTATCTTTGAGAGCGCAGAACAGAGCTGGCAGCTGCGCTGCTGCCGCACGTCCCTGCGCGCAGAGCGGCTGCCGCCGCACGTTTGCGGCCAGGTGCGCACGGCTGCACAGCGCCACGGCAGCGCCCAAGCTGCTCCGCCGAAGGACATCCCAACAGGCACCCGACTAGCAGTGGAATTTGACAGGAATAGTTCTCTATGGTTTGCAGTAAAATAGGATTGTTACCTTGTAGCGTATGTCATGCTGAGTTCATCCAGTACATTACTAAGCTTCATCTGAAGTTCCTTTAGGCCAACACTAGCCTCAGGATCCAACTGCAAAGAGATTGTAAATAACATTATTTTTTGCCTTTCTGTTATGTTCTTGGTTTTTCAGGTACAACTGAAAAATTAAGAATGATATGCAATGTTACACTGCACTATGGAAAACCAAATGTGGAAACACCTGCTACAACAAAATATTGCTTAGTAAGCCCCCAAGAATCAGTTACGAAAGTACCGTAACAGTGCAGAATTACACTGTTACAGATTAACCCTTTACCTTGGGCTGGCACAAGCTGTGTCAGCCATCCCAGGATTAGAGTGATGATTGCCAGGCAATGGCACACAAAAAGCATAGCAGGAGAAAGATGCCTAGGAAGTCTGTGTCTCCATTGCCAATAATTTGTTTTACTTAGAAGGTGTTTCCATTTTTCCATTAATGCAATGTAAAAGTAGAACATCCAGCACTGAGGAAGATGGTTTGAAGACTATCCATGCTGGTACTACTGATATGGTAAGAGGGAAGGGAATCTATTGAATTTCAGTCTTTTTATTTCTAAAAGCCATTAAGATATATGTAATTCAAGCATAGTGCAGTATGTTCTGAAATACAGGCAGAACAAAAACTTGCATCTCTCATACAGGTCCTCTAAATATAGGAAAAAAGGGAATGCAGGGGAGAACAATAATTTTACATTTATGTCTAATCAAGCAGAAGGATGGGGTTCCATGCACAGATTTTTAATCAAAAAGGTTCTTTGTTGATATGGATTGGTAGCTTGTAAAAAAGAGTTCTGTCTCCTTGAGCTTCAGCATTTAGGAAAAGTAATTATAGTCCACTGTGGGTAATACCACTGATGATCATCAAGATCAACAACAGCACATGAATGAGGGATGTACCGGGTCTCTGGTTACCAACATCGCAATGTTTTCAATAATAATGCTCAAGTTCTGCGGCCACGTCATATACAAATTTTCTGACACTTTCAAAAGGGAATTTGCATTTGGAGTGCATAATCCAATCTTCCTTTGTTTTTTCTTACCTTTCACCTGCCTCAGTAAAGTTACTTAGTGTCTATTTTTCATATAATGCTTAAAAATACTATGGCGAGGCAGATCAGCTCTTCTAACCACACTTTGGACAAGGCTCTGCATGTCTTACAGGGAATCATGTAGGAATTCCAAGGCAAAATTAGGAAAAAACAAACTCTCCCTGGAAGCACCCCCCAAGATCTACTGTGTTCTGGTCTCAGACCATTCTTTCTGTCCTCAGAGGTTATGGTTTAAAAGCATAGGAAATTTTTTTTTTTTTTTTAATTACCTTTTCACCCAAATCTCACATAGAAAAGGGAATTGCCATCCATCCTTATTTAAAGACTCAATAACGTTACTCTGGTAATCATGATTATAAAATACATGAATACTGGCAACATGATTTATATAGCCACAGTACTGAATACCCTAAAGCATTCGGACTTTAGGCTAAGCCAAAACCTTTAAAACTATCACCCTGATCCCTGCATGAGTCTGACTGCACCTACCTCCACACATTACAGCTGACCCCTGCCTCTGTAAAATGCCAACAGACATTGACAAAGAATGACAGGACTCACATGCTGCTCATGTGCGGCACTTTTTAAATCGAGAACCCCATATTTTAACACTGATTACTCACAGTCGAGTTTTTAACTACTTTGCATTGAGAGTTTTCCCATCATGTTATAATAGTTTCCCTAGCAGATAAACACTGGCAATGCAATTTTCTTGAAGTGATCATTCTGCTTCATACAAAAAGCAGAAATATCATTATTAGCAGACAAAGCTACAAGCATGCTGACACCAGCGAAGATTCTTCTAGAAAAGGCACTCCTCAGGGGATTGGGCCTCCTTCAGTGGGAGCCCTCCATGAGAACATTAACATTTAACAAACACTGAACCCATGAGCGTTCGCACTGAACACGGTACAGGTAAGAGAAAACACAAATACTGGTCAGGCAGAAGACTTGAATTCCTTGGTAGATCATGCACAAGAGAATTAAGTTCCTGGGACCAGAGACCAGTGACTCTCTATCAGACAATGACCAAAAGATGTAACACATTTGCTAAATTCACCTACAATTGGCCATAGCTTGACCAAAATGCGAAGGTTCAGATTGTAGGACAAAACGTACGTTACAGAGGCACAGGCGGGTCCTACCGGTGGCAGAGGGTGTTGTGGGCGCCCGGCGCCGCGCAGACACGCGCGCTCACGAGCACAGGGCGAGCGGGGGCTCAGCACCTGCAGTCCTGTGAGGACTAACAACCACACCGTACTCTTAAGTGCTGTTCATTTGTCACTTACAGGACTACATAATAATTTGGGTGCTTGGCCAGGATGAAAACGTGCATTTTTCGTTTATCATCTGTCCTCTCTGTGCCGGTAACTCCCAGGTGAGATCAGAGTCCTACACACGCAAAGCGGCTGCCTGACGGGACGGGACTCGCGCTGGCTGCGACACCCGAGGCAGAAACAGCCGCTCAGCACAAGGGCTGCCTCGGGGAGGGAGACTTCCCAGAGAGGAAGCTCGGCAGGACGAGACTAAATCAACTATCTGCAATACTGGGGAATTGTATTTTTTTTTCTCAAGTCTCAGCTGCATCACACAATTTGATGAAGATGCAGAAAAAAAGACTAAAGACACTCCCCCCCAAAAAATAACAACAACAACAAAAAAAATCAAGAAAAAAAAAAAAACCTCTGAGGAATTCTCTGAAGAGAAAAATGAGTTGATAACTGGCATTAATTTGTCATATCTACTTCAAGAATTGAAGGGTAGGTAAAGACCATTCATCCCATAGCTACTTGGACTCCATTTATAGTTCATGGCACCTGTGAGCTGGTCTTAAAATGTATCAGTGTGTTGCTCAGTTGTCAAAAGCTTCCAGAATTTTTTAGAATAGTAAATGTATTTCAGTAGTATAAATGGCTGTTAACAGATTGCATCACACTTTTCTATCAGTTCTTAGCTTGCATATCTTTCTTAGGCTCATGAGAATGCTTTTCAAAGCATCTTAAATACAACTTTCCCCCCCTCAACAACAGAACAACGGAGCGCATTCAGAAATTTGTTGGCACACGTCATAACATTCGTTTAATTATGCTTTAAGTATATTATTATCTGTTTGACTCCTTCTGAACGCTAAATAAAAGCAGAAAAATTGACATGTGTGAAAGAACAGAAAAAAAGTATTTATATATCATACTTTCTAAATACTGCCCATGTAAAACTATGAAAGCTTTTATATACATATCCTGCCCCTCAGAAATGAGTGCAAGATGTGATGAATTTGGCTTCTTTCTACATAAGGGTTTAGACCGAGTTACTCCATGCTGTAATTTCATGTGTGCTAGTACAGATCTAATCTTGTTAACTGCAGATTTGCTGGGGTTTCCACAGGAAACTGCAGAGATGCAAATTACTTCTTCCTGAATTAAATGGAACTTCTGTAATCAGAATTCCCATCCTCTGCATTTATCTGTAATTTCACAGATCTGATTGCTTATATTGTCTTAACAGGACTTCCTGGTTACCTGTGTTCAGAAAATAGTTGCACATATAGTATGTGAATCTAGAACAAACACAGGTATTTATCCCCACTGAAACACTTCTCGTCTCTGACAGACATCTGCCTCTCCCCCAGGTATCTAGTTATTGTGAATCCCATTTTGAGCGGCTTAGCTCTTCCTGATTGACCTACAGTTTATGTAACACCGTTGCACACGAATAACCTGCGTTGCTTTCTTTTTTAATTGCTATAATTCTACCATATTCTGCCAACTGTGAAAAACAAAACAAATATTAGCTTTCCTCCCTCCTCCTTTTACCAGATCCCAGCTTGCCAGACATGAAAAAAAATGATTCAGTGTGAATATATGTACTCCTTTCGGGCTAAAAAGATAGCAGTTAAATACAATTGTGTATTATGATAATCTGCTCACCGTAACTTTTAATTAAAAAAAAAGACTGTCAGTTAGATCCCACATTACTACTCTCATTTCTTTAAAGCTAACTGATTTTTTATGTTATTTTTTAAGTACTCTCCTATTTGGCTAAAACAGAGCAAGAGAATTAATGAAAAAACTCATATTGTTCAGCCTGTTTTATTTTAATGGTAGGAGTGCTGAGAGCCCGGTCTTCTCTATTTACAGCGCTCCCTACCCTGCCGTATGCAGTAGGGCCGCGCTGAACGCGGGGACTGCTGTTTGATTATGGTATTTTGATTGCATTGTTTGGCAGACAGACGGCTCACAATGTGGCACAGAGGAGATTAACAGCATTTAATTTCTCTTAGAATTATTTTTGCTTTAAATGAGATAGGTCTCATTTGTTCTACTGAAATAACCTGAATTTTTGCGTCTTTCACAAACAAACAAAAAAGCCCCTGTTTTCTCCCTGCAAGGAAACTTTTGGCAGGCTCTACTGCTGGCTTTGTTGCTTGTAAGTACCAGTGCTTGGAGTACCCACCCTGCCACTTGAGTTTGGAGTGTCTAGGGGATTGAGCACTCCAATTCAAGGACAAAAATTTTAGTTGTACTTTGAAATGGGTGGGAAAAAAACCTGAACACGTATGCATTTTCCTTTAAAAATTCTCTCGATGAGAAACAAACAACCCTACAAATGTGAGTGCAGAGGCCAAGAACTTTATGCTTCACCTGTAACAGCAAAACACTGCGCTCTTCACTCATTCCCAATTGAAGCCAAAGTCCCTGTCTGTGCTGAGCAGGTTTTGGAAAGAATCCACCCCCAGGTCTGTTCAGAAGCTTTATGGAGAGAATGAAGGTAATGCTATCATACTCTTGTGAAAACTGGACTTCTGAATTTTATTAGTTGTTATGCACATTAACTCTGCTCCTCCTTGAATCTGCTGAAGCACTTAAAGGTTTAGTATTGCTATTAATTCTTCGATTTTAAGTTTTGTGCTTACTGGACCTAAAAAAAAAAAAAAAGTTTGTTGATCTCTTCCCTCTCTGATTCTTAGCTTTCTTTTTACTGGTTTATGAAGTCTGGCCAACTCATGCCTTAAGAGACAGTTAATAGAAACTGTTGCTCTGTACGAATAGGCTTCCTACAACCTACCTGCTGATCCGAGTAAACAGAAATGGAGCAGTCTGACCTTTTACGTTTCTTACCTTTCAAAAGTACATTTGTGCCAAATATGATATTCAGCTACTTTTCATGATTTCGGGTTACATGTTTAACACAATCTACATTACAAGCTTTCAATCCAAAGCAATGTATCTACCTCAGAAGTTTAGCTCTGGCGAATGGGTAATACAGGAGATCACCCACAGCGAGGGAGATACCTACTGCCGGCCCGGCTGTTGTTGTTCCTGGTTAAAGCTCCCTTGGCATCACGGACGCGTCCACTTCCGTGGCTCCGGCTGCTCGGGGGGCCTGGAGCAGCCGGCAGGGGCTGCAGCCGAGGGCCAGCACTGCCACCGCCGTGACCGACCGTGACAGGAGCCAGCGCTGCCCACAGCCCCGCTGCGGCTGCGGGACTCGTGTCCTGGCCCTCAGAGATGGAGCTGTGTGTGCTTCCATCTGTTTTGCCCTTTACAGCTGCAGCAATGCAAATATATATGCAAAAAGGAGACCCAACTTGAGCTGCTGCTCCTGAACCCACATGGTCAGCTGGTGGCTTCACTTACTTAATAACAGCCCATTTTACTTCATTCTTCTAATAAACTGAATGCACCTTTAAGAAGCCCTGATATACAACCTCTGTTCCCAAAGACACTGGGGCCTTCAAAAGAAACCGATGTGCCTCATAAATAAATGCCTCTGCAGGCTTTGATAATGTTATATGAGATACTTACTTCAATGCAAATCAGTTGTTCTAAGGTAAATGATTTATACAGTCTGATAAATACACCTCTCCTGAAAGACTGCTTGATCTTAAAAGGGTAAAACATGCATGTTAAATTTAAATGTATTTGTAGCCTTCATTTTACTATAGTCTGATATTTACTGCAGGAATTGAGCAAAGGAGTTGGCTTTGAAAACTGCCTTAGCAAAACCTTTTCCTTTTTCATACCTATTTAAGCAGAAAGTTTAGCAAACAATCATAGAATGATTTGAGCTGGAAGGGACCTCTGGAGACCTTAGGTATAGTACACACATAAAATTCTCATTGAATATGCTAAAAAATTCCTTTGTGCGAAACCTCCAGCTTAGTATCACTGCTGTAGGGCTGGAATCCTCTGACTTGAAATTGGCACCTGGCTGCAGAAAAAGCTTTGAGATTCCCAGCCACCCACTCTGATTCCCCAGGCTAAAGTGTTCAAGAAGAAACACAGCTGAAATAAGTGTCTCAATTTTTAATACATCTCATATTTTAAGCTAGTCTTTGGTGAAGTATAACTATGTTTGTTAAATAGCATAAAAAGAAAATTACATACATATACACCCACATATGTATGCACATTGAAAACATTCAGGGAAACATTTTCTGCTGCAAATGTGAACTGCTAAATGCTCAGATGCTGTCCTCCACTGATACAGCTGTTTATATTTGATAAATTCTTCCCATGTGATCTCAAGCTCCTTATTACTTTAACAGCAGAATAAGCAAAGTGAGTACAGTTATTAGCAAAATCTGAGGACATGTTCATGTCCCTGTGTGACTGGCACGCTCTTACTCTGCAGGAGGTCTGGGACACAGCTCCCAGACTGCTGAAAGTTTACTCCATTTAACACAGTTATAGAAGGAATTTGTCACAGACTAGCCAAAACATACAGCCTATGAAGTTGATGCTTAAATAATAAAAGGTTCTAGAGTCTTTCCACTTTTACTATATGAAAGATTTGTAACTAAGGAAGATAATTTCTTTACAGTAAAAATAGTGGCATAGGCAAAAATTACTTTAATTCTTCAGAACTGTTTGTACTTCCAGATATGGGACAGAAGTTATAGGCAGTGCAAATATCTAAAAACATACCTTAAAGTACCTAACTCCAGATTTACTCCAGTGTATCCTACATTCTTTAAGGTCCAAATCTGGTATTAATAATGAAAACCACAATGCAGCTGTGCACAGTTTCATTCTACAGGATGAAATTCAAAGGGGCCAGATTCCTTGCAAAGCAGCCAGATACTGTTCCAGTCCTAGAGACAGGCTTCACAAAGTGCTGGATTGGCTTTTTACACTATTTGTTCTCATACACCACAAAATTAGATGTACCCTTTTGGATGTCAGTCAGACCAATTAACAGTGTAGTGGTTTATTTAAATGCATAGTTCTTCTATAAACTCCCTAAGTAACATTCTAAATTGTAAACTGCTCTGCTTTATTTAATGATTAAAAATCAGTTAAGATTTTTGATTTTCTCTCATTAAGCTGCAGAGTAATATTCAAAATCCTAAAACAGCAAAAACTTGTATCTTGATTTTGCAAAAGGCCTTAATCAACATTTGGTGTTACAGCTTCTAGTAGGTCAACTACAGCACTTGCTGAACACATTACTTTGCACTGCTGCTGAGATAGAAAAGTCCTCATAATTTAAAGTTTACTTTGTTCTGCCGAGACTTTACAGCCTTTGCCAGATTTCTTTTTTTTTTTCTGTGCAGCGGAGCTCCGCAGTGCTGTATCTCCTAATAACAGAAATACTACTGTATCTTTTTGCTGAAATACTGGAGAAAGCAGATTGGTGCAGGGCTACCAATACACTAAGTGGGTTTATTCACCTTTTAGATCCAGTTCATGCGGCTATGACCAATAAACAGGCAAACTGGTCAGCTTCAGTCAGACAAAAAATGGTGTTTTTTATCATAGTAAGTAGTCAACCTAGAATAGTATAGTTATCATTTGTGTCTTTTAATCTCTGTGTAAAATTAAGTTTGGTACAGAAAACATAGATTCTGCATGTCTGCAGGCCCTGACCATGTAAAATAGATCTCACAGTCCTGACAGGATCTGTGTATGCAACTTTCTCTGCAGATTTAAGGTTAGAAGTCCCACTTATCCTGACACAAACAGTATAGAAACAAAGATATGAGTATCATTTTTAAATTAACATACAGTAGTATCTTTGAATGGCATCTATACTGTTTTTCAACTAGTACTGCCCAAGCCACAGGGAACCAACTTAAATGTCTTTGCAAACTATAGCTCAGAATTGTTTCACTGCTCAGCTCTTCCACATCCTCACCTCCCAGCTCAAATACTCATCATTATTCTCTGTCACAGCTCTACTGCACAGGTTTGCTATTGACAAACATTCGTTGATTTTTATGGTGAATATAAGCAGGAGAAACTGCAAAAAAAGCAATAAAGATATGAGACACCAATAAACATGCCCCAGGGGACAGTGGGGACAAAAAAGACAACATATACAAACAGGACCAACCATCAAACTATTAGTTTTCTGGGACCAACAGTTCGATATGTTTCAATAAGAATTTTCCTGAATAAGATAAGGCATAGTTATTTATACTTATTAAATACTTTTCAATATTTAATATTGAAAACTGTTAAAGAATCACATCATTTATTGTAAGGAATGTTCTTTCAGAACATTCACAACATTTGCATTCTAAGAAATGCAAAATTGTACACAATTCACTATAAAGGACTATTATTAATCATTTTCAGGATCACAGTAACACAAAACATCAAGATCCTGAAGACAGCGGATTTATGCTGAGATCTGAACACAGACCTGGTTTATTTAGTAGAAAAAAAAAAATTACTGAGCATTGAAAACCACACAGTGCTGCATGAAATGTGCTCTTTGCAGAAGACAAGTGTCCGCACAGGGAATGTTGCACTGGGTCAGACTCAAGAGCCGTACAGTTCGAGACCAGATCTGATCAAATTACTTCAGAAAATCAAACTGCTTCAGAAGTCAAACGAATTTTGCAGCCAAGTGGTGAAAGGTGACCTGCACTCTTCAGCTCTTTTAACTACCCTGCGTATCAGAGACTGACTTAAGCAACTTAAAGGGTTTCAGAAAGATATCTCGATTTTTCTCTGGAGCAAGTTGCACCAATGATTGTAAGAAACATGTCGCTTTAACTCCCTAATCATTCATTCTCAGCCCTCTTGGTCCTTTCATTTTCTCAGGAGCATTTTTTTTTTCTCCCTGGCTGCTTTAAAGAGCTGTTACTAGCTCAGTGAAACCTTCTCCTCATGCAGCAAATCCGCAGCTTCACTTGGAAGCTCCTGTCCTGAGAGAGGCAAAGGAGCCGCTCACAGAGGAGCGTCTTCCCCCGCGGAGCCTCGCTGGGGCTGTGCCCATCTGAAGCAACATTATTTCCAGTTCTCTCTATGGCAGGTCACGTGGGATCTAAGTTCTGGGGAACTGCAGCACCAAAATAAAATTTAGAAGCAACTTCTTTTGAAAGGCCAGTTACTGATAATAAGGATACTGTATTCATGACCTTCATATATCTGTTTACAAGAAGACAGGATTCTACAGCCTATGAGAGATACTAAGTTTTCCTGAGCTTGCAAAACACGTAGTTAAAATGTAAACAATAAAGTGCTAAAACTGGTCAGAATATTTACAATTATTATCCACAAGTGCATGTGCACATCTAGAGAAGGTGAATTCCAAAATAAGACTGAGATATGCAGCACTTCGAAATTTCTCTGACATGTTAGTCAAGTAAATATGATTTGATTTGAATAGACACATGGCTCCTTTTAAGGTATTCACACAGAAACCCAGAAAGCTTCTTGCTCTTCATGCTATTCAGAATAAAAAAAAAAGAAAACGAAAAAGGGGGGCAGGAAGAAACAAAACCTAGGCTTTCAAAATCAACCATTTCCCATCACCAAAACTAGAGTCATTTGAAGAACATATTAGTGCTTATTCTAATTCCCAGGCGTAGAACTGTAACTCTCTCACACGTGTGTAATCATTCGACATGTGAGCCGCATGAAGACCAGAATCAGCAGTCCTGCAGAACACATTTATGCCCTTTTATTGTTGACAGGACTTCAGGGCACTTTTAAAGTCCCGTTATGTGAAAAAAGGAGATAAAATTAAGCATGTACTGGACCACTGAGTAGCAACTCTTGCTGAACTAGGCTGCAATCAGGCCCTCAGATACTGGAAAGTGCACTTATAAGAATGTGTTACACATCTTTGGAAACTGTGAAAGACTTCACACTATTTGCCCTCTAAAACATTTCAATTTAGAGTGTTATCTGAATGCCCAAGCATAGCTCTTTTTGATTTCAGACCATAGGGAATTACACAAATGCATCAATGGAAATTAGTAGGAAATGTGACTTTTCTCAGCCTTAGAAAACATAGTCAGGAATAATAAAAGATGCTTACTATCACAAACCTCATAAGAGAATCTCTCTCCTTCTTTCTTCTGCTCAGTGGATTGCAAGTCAAAGGCATTAGACAAAGACATGACACATTACAGACAAAGCACAATGCACCAATTCTGCAAAATTTTCAGTTACAGGCAACAGCACTGATACATAAAAAAGCAAAATATAGTGCAATACAAACATTAAAATAAAGCTAGCACTACAGACTGCAACACAAAACACCCATTTTTGGTTCAACTTTACAGATCATTAGCATGTTTCTCAGATTTTTAAATTTCTTTTATTTTTTCAAATACAAGTGAAGGCTGTTACTGGGTTAAAAACATAGTGCTAATGATCTCTAAGTAACTCTGAAGAGAACCAGGAAACAAATCTCACCTCCTTTCCTCCCATGGACTCGAACATTTTCTCAAGCTGGACTCGTAACTGTTGAATATTGTTCATCAAGATACAGGGCTACAAAAAAAGCAGAAAATGTGATAACTGTGCATTTGTGACCTTCAATTGCTGGGGGAAAAAGGTAACAAAATACAAAATGGATGAAATTAAGCAACTTATTAAAGAATTATGAGAGAAGAGATCTATTATCGGGATTTTGGGTGTTCAGATGACATTATGTGCTAGTTTGGTATGATTAGAAGAGAAATAACACAACCTTTCCTTAAAGAACTCTGCTTGGTCAAGGCCGGCGTGCACCAGTGCAGCACCACGTTTCCACAGACCCTGAAATGATGCATTGCAATAGAGCACAGAGCCCTTTCCCATAGCAGGGGCTGGAGGACAAGATCCATGTTTTGGGATCCCTGACACCCCCCCTTGCCTCCCTCCGTGCGCTGAGCTGTGACTAAGTCAGACGAGCGCATCTATCTGCTCGCATCTACCGTCAAGGGCACTCAGCTGTCAGTCAGCATTTACTGACTGGGCTCCATCTCCCGTCTCCTCCAGCAACAAAGCTGCAGGGAGAACGGGCAGAACCTGGCCCGTGGCTGTCATTAGGACCTTGAGGAGGATACTGACAACGTAACACTGCTCTTGACGGTATTCCTAGGTATAGTAGAAGTGTTGTGCTTACAGGGCAGTAAATATTTTCTGGTAAACAATTTCAGAAGCAACGTTATATATAAATACCATTTTCCAGGAGTTTTTCAGTTGTGGTGATTAAGTTAATTTCTGCTTGCAGATCTGCAACTGTTATCATGGGGAATCACCTATAAATTCATACAGTTGTAAAGCCAAAAGACTCTGTTACTTGTATATTTGTTCTTTCCCAAACTTTGCTTGAGTGTTCACTGCATGTTCCCTTGTGTTCATGAATGGACAACAAAATTTAACGTCATATGGAAGCCAAACTGTGATTTACTGCGTAAGTGACACTGCAACTGGGGAACTTGGGATGGTGGCAAACAGAAGGATGGAACCAAAATCCCAAACTATTCCAGGAGCTCTTCTATTCTGACCAGTTTTTATATGCAAGAAAGACCCAGAAACAGTGGGCCATAAAAAGGACAAGTAGTAAGGACAGGTGGAGAGTAATATATAAATAATAATTCTTATTATTTGTATTTGAGCTTATGACATGTATACATGTACTTTCTGGCACAACTGCAAACACTGAAAGAAATATTAGTGCTGAATCAGTGTCTCTAGGTTAAAATACAACTGTGAAATAAACAATCTGTTTTAATGCCTCTTTTCTGGGACTGTTATGTGTAGTACCCAGGAGAAGCAACCACAGGACTCCAGGGAGATTATTTCTGATATGACACATGCTTGCCTTTCAGACAACTGACTGAAAGATAGTATTGTAAGATTCATTTCCATAAGAAGAGATAAGAGATTAAAAAAAAAAAAAAAAAAAAAAACATGTCAAGTATCTGGTGCTTCCTATGTGCTTTTGGGTAATACTAGTCTGTGGCTACCTACAAAATGTAGTGACTAGATACAGACAGAGGGGAGCCAAATTCTCCCTCTTTTTACAGGAGTTATCTAGGGCAGAAATACACTCGTGATGTTGCAGCTATCCTTCTACGCCATTCCTGACACCGTTGTCATGGAAAAAAGTATCTATTTCATTATAGCTTTTCTATTCTACTCCATCTCTATCTCCCCCTTTTTGACACGTTCATTATTCTGGAAACAATCTGCAATGTCATAAATCAACGATGATGATTTCTGATGGGTAATAAGTGGTTGAAAATAATGTTTGGGGTTTTTGTTCAAAACAAATGCAAATGTCTTTGGCATTGTCTGAAGCCAATTACAAAAGCAGATGCTCTCAGATGCTTCACAATGAGACAGTTTTCAAAGTTTCCTCCAAGACTAAGGTTATTGTTTCAGACCTGGAGCCTATCTTGGTTCAATGGAAAAAACTCTATTGCTGTCAATATGTACATAATCAGAGCTTAGGAACATTCTCATCTTATTGCTCCTGTATCATCTTGTCCCTCAGAATTTGAAGCAATTAAAAAAAGGAATCAGCCAGACACAGCGCATAAAAGTAAATAGCAAATGTATATATATATATGAAACTGGTATTTCTGTAAACTCTGACAAGGAGGTGGAAGATAAGAAGATGTTTTTATGCTACACACCTCTTCTATGGCGTAATCTTCGTCCAGCTTTTATCTGAATAGTTTATGTATACATAGAGAGCTTTATAGAGTTTAACAAAAACAGTAAAAATATGGACCTGAAAAAATGTCAAAACCTAACTATAATCATAGAGACTATTTGATTTCATCTGTTCTATCAAATCAAATGGAGAAGACGGAATTCAAATGAGTTCAAACGGTCACCAAGTTAGATGTATGTAAGAATTTAAAAGAGATGCCATCTATTAAAAATAAGTTATCTCCCACAAAGGCATTTGTTTTAATACTTCATGCCTTTCCCTTTATTACAAAACCATAATGAGATTAGTCTCTCTAAAAATCTTAGTAAAATTGTCATTCCAGGGTGGTTTCAAAAATCAGTTGTTTCGACAACTAAAAACATCCTATTAGACAGTGTAAAAAATGACACAAACAGTTTACTTGGTTGACTCAATACTGTGTGTCAAGGTTTGCTTTCTTCTGAAAAGTAATAAACTTAGTTTAATATCAGAATTAAATTGAAAGGAACAGATAATCAAAATGTAAAGTTTGTAGCAATGTTTATAGTTATGGCTATAATATTGGGCCAAATATAGAAACAGACTGTTTTGTATGAAGGTTGGTTTGAACTCGTTAACATTAAAGCAGAAATAAAGAAAACGAGGAATTCGCTTCCTCCTCCTGAAGAGTTAATAGTGGTTTTCCCTTGGAGGAAAGAGGGGTAAGAAATGTAAGATATGAAAGTAAGGACAAAATTGCATGACTCTTCATGCATGTTGATGCTGATACAGCCTTTGAATTTCCATGGTTACTTCAGGAATAGAACAGAGGATCCAGGCTTGTCTGAACAGAGAAAACATCCTGCTGGATTATGGTAAAGCACCTGGCGAAACAGTGTGCTGGTCTGTCACATACAGCTGCACGTGCTTCCAAGCATTAATGTAGCTAGAGGAGTGATTCCCTGCACACAGTGCTCGTCTGGCTTGGCCTGATGCTTTTAGTCTCTTCCAGTTTTGAAAAGATTTAAGTATTGCCAGGAGCAAGATATGTGGATATCTGCTAAACAGGGTCTCTTCAGTGTGTTTGCTGTAATAAAAGGCTTAATAGTTTAAAATATCTGAAGTGGGAAGTAAGTCTGAGACATGACACATCATATAATAAAGTAATTCCCCAGTCAAAACATGTATATAAAACTTCTGTTTAGCAATATGCCTTTGAAATTAGTTTTTTTTTTTTTTTTTGCTTATTAATACTATTTTAGATGAAACAGTGTAATAGGAACAGAATGATACAACCTCATCCTATCAAGTATCTCCAGGTCCTGAAAAATTAATACTTTTAGTCCACCCTGTTCAAAAGCAGAACAGAAGGACCTAACCTTTATCAGTGATAAACTTCTGAATTCTTTTACTATATGTTGATGACCTCTGGATTATGACATCCCACACTCACAATGACAGCACCGGCGAGAAGAGCATGTCCTCCAGTTATGCACTGAAATGTGACAAGCACAGTGCAGCTGTCTGACCTGCATTAAGGTTGTGCCTTTAAAGGTGAGCAGTGTAAGAATGGTGCTGTAGTTACACTGTGGTACCACATACTAAGGACAGTAGGCATAACGCTAACGTTACCTTCTTCGGGAGTAGTGGTCTTGATGTAGTATCGCTGATAGTACAGAGAAGTAAGTGTTCAAGAACAGCCTCCCTTGGTCATATTAAGCTATTGGTAATGTTGTAATTTGCTTAACTGTACCTTTAGTGTCCATATCTTGTTTAATTTTTAGTCTACAGTAATCTGGTGCACTATTAGAGATCCCTTTGTAAGCAGTAAAGCAACAAAATAGCACATCCTTTTCTTCCCACTGCTGCATGGATAAAACTCAAGACAGTGATAACAGTGGGAGAGTGTGTCCACATTCCCTCGCTACCTATGGGGCAAGGAGCTTGTAACACTCCCACGAATACTGTTGCAAACTGATGCAAAATGAAAACTCAAACAGAATGAAAGTTTTCGTGCACTTGGAAAAAAAAAAGTTGAAGATATTTTTACCATTTTCACTTTTGAATTATGATTTTGTACTAGATTACATCCAGATACTAAATCTGGTCATGTCATTAAAAACAGAAAACAAAGCACACCCTCTCCAAGATGAAAGATACTGATCAGGACGCTGAGACAATTCCACCTATTCAAACTGTTGCACAGCTGTCTGAGCAACCATAAAAACATGTTGTTCATGTATAAAAAATAAAAAACAGGACTCCTTCTCCAAATCATGTATTTCCCCTTATACAAAAGTGATTACATTTTCAAAAGGTAGAGTTAAGTCACTTTAAGGTAATTTCTCAGGCAGAAATAGAATGCATAGCTTTTTACTCACCACATTTTCTTTATCACAATACGAACTGAAGTAATTAGAAATGATTGCAGCATACTGAAGAAGCACTTTGTTGATGGTCTAGGAAGAGAAGAAGAAACATGTAAATGATAAATATCATGTAAAACAAAAAAAGTGCAAAGCAAAAAGAGTAGATTGTATAAATAATAGATTATGCAGGTGCTTACACAGTAGATATACATTATTTTAACTTAGATACAGTGTGAACACTGTTATGGGCATGTTTTCAAATCCCTGCACAACAGATGGTGGGTTATCCTTAACGGAATGTAATCTTCAATAGCAGCGATGCTCTACTGAAGTCATCCTGATTCTGAGGAGCACTGAGGGCACTAGTTCTTGCAGACTGCTACATACTTAACCGAACTGTAGAGAGCTCAAAAAGTCCTCTAGGTGACAATGCATAGATTAAAAATATAATGGAAGGATAAAATCAAGAGAGCACGGTTTAAAGTCTAGCAACGTGAGTTTAATTTACAATCATCACATGAATTTGAAATTTGTTTGCAGATGAAAAACTGTTACAGGGAACCACAGGAATGAATGCATTTTTTTTTTCAGACATCTCCAATGCAATGGAATTTAAAAGCTTTTGTGGAAATGTTGCAATTCACACAGAAAGCTGGCCTAACAAAATCCAAAGATCCTCAAACAGCAGGTTACGTGAGTTTAATTTACAATCATCACATGAATTTGAAATTTGTTTGCAGATGAAAAACTGTTACAGGGAACCACAGGAATGAATGCATTTTTTTTTTCAGACATCTCCAATGCAATGGAATTTAAAAGCTTTTGTGGAAATGTTGCAATTCACACAGAAAGCTGGCCTAACAAAATCCAAAGATCCTCAAACAGCAGGTTAAACCTATTAAATTAAGACACTGTTCACTCTGAATCTTTCCTTCACTCCTTTCACTCCTCTCTCTCTTTCC
>NW_010584774.1:636179-651115 GCF_000705375.1 Tinamus guttatus | reverse complement strand
TTCACATTAAAACTCCTGTATAAGTTTATCATAAAGCTTATCTCACAGCTCTTCAGAATTATCTACAGAACTATGCAAAATTCCTTCTATCTCCATTAAATGAATGTAAACAGGAATTCGGAGCAATATTTTTTTCCCAATATTTCAGTGAAAATTCTCAGCAGTTTAAAGAGAATGGGAAGTTTTTAAAGCACTGCTCTCTGTAAAACTGGTCCATTAGAATTCAGAAAAATCTGTCTTTAAATGTTTATAGTCTATCCTGTAACTGAGCCTGTAAAATGCAGAGCATCAAACTTTTGTGGAGTCTTGCAGCTGTTGTGTATGATGTAAAACTCTGGGCATTCAGAAATGTAATGGGCATGTGCAGTTATCATATCCACATCTTATATGACACTTCTTCAAGAGATGTCGAGATGCTATACGTCACCGTGAGATGAGGCAGTGTCTATTTGGTAAAAAGTGACCAGTACCTCATTATTTTAAAAGTACACAATCAGGTTCCTCAGAGACCTGGAACAGTCTTTTATCCACTAGGCCTGCCTCTAGCCCCAAAGCAAAGCTTGCACCAGAGTTCTGGGGAGAGGACATAAGCCCTTCCTGGAGGGTCTCCATGCATTGTTCAGAGGCAAGAGGGGTATCTGCAGACAGCTGTTTCAGTCTGACTGCTGGTGGCTTTGTAATTGGAAGGTCATTATATACCCCAGCATGTAGAGTCAGGGTCCTCATTCGTGCATAATCACCAGTTCTTTATATCTGAGACTGCCTGCCCTACCCAGCCATCCCGCCACACCCGTCGTATCCTCTTCCACTGTAACCCTTTCATCAGAGATTCAGGAATATACATAAGAGGTGCAAATGCAGCTATCTAGCTCTTGGACAGCAGAGGGCACAAACTTAAGGGAAAACTGGAAGTTAGGGTAGGCTTCCGATTTCTTCATTTTTCTCTGAAATTGCAACAGATCTTAACTAATTTTTGGCCTTCTTTCTCCTGAAAATACTCCAAAGAAAATTAGAGAAAAATGAGTATTAATTTTATCTCCATTTAAAAATGAGCAATGAAATGGCCAGACAATTTGCCTGCAAATATACGCATTCACTAAGCTTCTAAAATAACCCATAAGAATAAACTATGTTACTGCATGACTGACATGCTGATGAGTAAGAACTACCACCTCAGGGCTTCAAACAAAGCTTTGTTGTCATGCCTTGAATTTTCCCCTACCCTGAACTGATTTCTCTGAGCTGCTCCATTAACTAAATAGTAATCAGTTCTAAACAACAAAAAAAAACCTACATAAAAATATATAAATAAAAAATCTCAGAGGGAACGGAACTTCTCAAACTGGAAAAATCCCAGTCAGAGCTAAAGAATATTGCTTCTGAACAACATGGGAACTACTTTACATATAATGGCAACAAAATGTTACTTTCTCTGAAGGCTGTTTGAGTTACCTTTGCAAATCTTCTCATTAAATGAGACAGTGCTTCTGGATTAGGACACTCCAGTTTCCTGATAATCTCAAAGCTTTGATTGAGCTGCGTGAAGACATCAACCACGGAGCAAGAGAAAAGGGCATGATCTGATGTTTGCTGAAACTAGACAAAGGAAATGTTCAAATGAGTTAATACTTGAGAAACTGTATGCTGAGAACAAATCTGTATTAACTGAATTTCTTACACTTGAAATTCCTACTAAAGTAGGAAGAAAAAAATATACATTAAAAAACCCTCACTGATAACATTAAGAATTGTGCCTTTTCACATTTATGTTATCTTTTTCCAATCCATTCAAAAATGAACACAGAATTCTTGCTCTTTCATGATAGGACATTTTTGCAACCTTGACTATACGTACTTCCCTTTTTGCACTCGAACGGAGACAGCACACTTGTTCTCTGCATGCGGAGAGCAAGATCCTCTCTTACAAGCATCAAGAGCCTAATGTCAATAGCAAAGTGTCCCCAGCTTCAAGGCATCTGCGATCTTGCTTGGAAGATCTTCAGTGCAATTGCAGGAAGATAATCTCTGAAATTCGTATTTGTTGTGACTTAGCTAACCTGAACTCGCGTAACTCCCTTTTGTAGTTTCAGAGACACATTTTTTGCTACACATTAAATCAATTAATGAAATAATTAAGGAAATTATGAAAAATGTAATTCCCTTGGTAAAAATGTTCATCTAAAAGGTCTGTTCATCTAATATGGAAACAATATCATCTTATATATGGCACCATCGCTGAAAATTAATCATCTCATAGAATAAGCAGTTTGTAAAGGACAGCATGAAATAACATTAAGCATCAGTCAAAAAAGAACCCCAAATCTAAAGGGAATTTAGGCAGATGGAAAATGTTTCCAGACTTGGAATTTTTCCACAGAATTATCTTCCCGCAGCATAACTGATTGCATGGCTTGTGAGGTCTAATAAGGACACTGCAGGACCGTTCAAGTTTGCAAAACTTACAGGTCTGTAACACTGAATTGCTGGCTTGCCTTAATAGGCCTTTTTTTTTAAAAAAAAAAAAAAAAAGAAAAGAAAGAGGACTCACCCCATCTTTTTTGTCTCTTTCTAGTGCCCCATGAAGAAACTCCATTGAGACATCCTCATTTTCATCCAGCCACTGAATGACAAATGGTTCAAACCACCTAAAAGTTAAAAATATTTTTGACCAAGTAATTTCCATAATGATACTGTGAGAAGAAGGGAAATTCCACTCTGGAGCTGGACACTTTGTGTTTCACAGCTGTTCTAGCCCTTTATCTAATTGTTCATCCTACATAAATTTTGTACCACCAAAGACAAGGCTACCAAAAGTATTTCTTTAATGAAAAAGTCAAAAGACGAAGTCTTGTGATAGGATTCCCAGAAGATGTGACAATTTGGGCTGTAATTTTTTTAAGGAAGTATGTATGAGCCTGCCTCTGGTCTACTCCATAGACAGAATCAGTGGTATCAATATGAGAAATAATATTTTGTGGGGTATCAAATACTGCACGTTTTTTATTTTAGAATGTGTCTTCTATGACTAATGATACTTTAAAAAAAACTATTTTTGCTTCAATAGTATTTTTCTCTTTAATTTATTCAGGATCTTTTAAAAGCAATGACGGACTCCAAGTCATCTGGGCAAAGCAACAGACTTGCAGAAGATGAAGGAATGTGAATGAGTGCTTTATACCAAATCACAGGACTGAATGTATTACTTTCAGGAAAAGAGCAGCAAATTAAAATACTAGAAGAATATTAACTCAATACAGTAAGAATCATTCTAGTAGTATATGCCATTAGTATTGTATCTTAGCCCAGATATGAAATGAAAGCTGGGGCTTATAACAAATATTGATGCTGTTTCCACATTTCCTACCTTCCTCAGGCATCTTCTGAACACCGTCTGAAATACTGTCAATTATGTGCAGCTGCTGTTACAACAGTTGAATAAAAACAGTCACATGCAATAACTAATAATATTTTTAACAATTGGAACAATTCACCTGATAGAATAAAAAATATAAGAGGAGGAAGTGTGAATAATATATTTAAAGATTTTTTAGGACTACATAGCTTGAAATCTCGCACAGACTTCAGGATAGATATCTGAGCAAAATAAATGTTTCACCAAGCCCTAAATCACATGAGACTCCCCTGCTCACTACTTACAGAGAGTACTCAGGAACTGCATCCTTGAAAGCAGGGAGTTCTCGCACATATTCATTATAAAACCATTTCACTTTGAAGTGCAAATTCATATAATCTGTGCTCTTACATAATCGCTGTTTTTCATGTTCTGTAATAGAAGGAGTTGATATGAAAGCATTTAACAACAGTCTGTCAGTAAACATTCCTGTACTTCAATGCACTAGTGATGTAATACTATGGTATGCGCATTTTAAAGGACAATTGGGTTGACTTTTTATCAAGTACTAACACCCACGGTTGCAGCTTCGGGTTCTTAGTACCTTTAGGAAAACAGAACAAAACAAAATGAGCAGCCCACAGTTAGCTAAAAATGTTTTAAACTCTTCACTGCAGTGAGGGAAACCCACAAAGCAGCTGACTCCCTGCTTTTTACAATCTTGTCTGGTTTTTACAAAATGTGTAAGAAGTTGTGTCAAGTTAGAAAGCAAGAATAGAGCTGTGTAGAAACAAAATGACATAACAGCTTCACAAAACTTCGTTAATTAATCCAGATTTTTTAAAAACAAGGCTGTTGTATCTGAGAAAGCATATTTCAAGGAGTCTCTCAGAAAATGACTTGCAACTACATAAAAGCAGGAAGAACATCCTAAATGACAGCTTTTTTTATCTGTGAGAATAATCAGAAAATACTTCACTTTATCTGTAAAGACACTTTTTATCCACATGAATTTTCAGTCAAGCTTATATAAACCAAAGCACAGAGAACACCACTGGTAAACACGTGAATCATATACAAATTTTAACTGGATGAAATTAGACAGGCTTATCTGGACACAAAAATAATAAAAAAACCACATTTTCTAAAGATAGGAGTACTCTACTTTAGGTATTCTGAATTTAAATTAAGATCCATGGATACTTTCCTCATTTCTAATAAACCTGCACAAATTAGCACAAGTTTGAAACACTACAAGATGTTTTTCTTCAGTTTGGATTTCTGTGTATTTTTTCCTAGAAAGAAAATTATAATGAGTGTCATTAGCGTAAAAGCTCAGTGCTCAACTGCTGAATGCCCAGACTCCAGAAATGTTAAGTGTTGCTGTTTCAATTTCTCTTGCTGTTTTAATTGCACTGGAGACAGAGATATCATATGGTATTTTTCTAGAATTTTAATGTTAAAAGGAGACTGAGAAAACCTTCTTCAGGCAAGAAATACAGAGAAATTGCAATGCAATTGTTGTTTTTGGCCTGATATTTATCGTGTTTTGTCAATGAAGCCATAACAAAGGCTTATTAAGTAAAACTGTCTACTTGCCACGAAGGGATGACAGCATTTACTAAACTGGAAAAAAAAATTCATTTACTGCAGAATACTGCTTCCTTTAGGTAACTCTAAGGTAAACCTAAAAAAAGGTGGCTTTATTTCAAATATTTGCAAATTTTTCCTATTTATTATTTGATAAAAATGAAAAAAGGTAATCTAAAATCCTTCAAAGATGATGAACATCTTATATGTAAATGCAATCAATTTGATATTGACACTGCCAGCTGCACATTAGTTTGTTTCCATTATTTGAGGATGACACTTCAGAGACCTGCTACTGCAGCCTGCAGCCCTAAAACTGGGAAGCACATGCATGGCATGAAGTGACTATCGTCACTGGAAAAACACGACGTTGGAAGGAAGCGCAGTGAGGAATAATGCAGCCTGGGGAACTCCTGTTCCTCCCTCCCAATCACTGTGGAAACATTTTAGCAGTGTGTTCCTATAAGGCATGCTACTTTTTGGGTAAAGGTAGAAGGTCAGGGTTCTTGGTACAGATCCTGATACTTTCCCTGCAGTGCAGGTGCAGGCTACTCTGCCATGGCTTTACATAGCATCTAAATCTCCCACTGTAGTTATTACTTTGCAAGGTGAACAGGCAAGTCGAGCAGGTAGTAACAATGGATTTACCACACCCAGCAGATCAGTGCTCTACTTTGTCATTGTGCTGTTTTGTCCAGTCATAACCAGAAACAGCTACTTTAGGGAAACTCAGTGCCAGACGACAAGGGAAAAACTGCCAACACAGAACATCTTAATGGAAAGCAACCACACACAGCAATGTAAATGTAGGAATGTACTGATGAATAAATATAATGAGGCCTGAATTTGCATGGCCAAATTTAGATCTAGTATAACCAGGCAACAGAGTCAGACTCCAAGGTCTGCAAACCAACATAATCCCTAAAGACAACTAAATTCTACTATATGATCATATGTTAAGCAGTAAACGATATGTATAGCACAGATCTTATTTCAACTGAACACTTTTACATTTTAAACTATTTTTAACAATTGACTAGAAACAATATATTGAGTTACCTCAAATGGACTAGATGTCCCAACAAACTACTGATATGCAAGTGTTAATTAAAAGTCATGTTTTCAATTTTTGCAGTGCACAGTTAATACATCTGTTTCCATACCTTGGTAGGTTCATTACTTTTACACAAGTAGCTGAGTGGGCTTTTGGATAGAAGTATATATTGCAATTTAAAAAATTAAAAGCATTTAGATCTGTTCTGTTCAGGGAACTAGTAATAGGATACACAGTATCACACTTACAGATCATTGATTCAAGTCAGGAATCAGTAAAAGCTGTTAAAATGAACTAACTCTTGTTTAGTGACCTGTAAGAAATACATTGCCAGCCTCAATTCTGTTCTAAGACAGTGCACAAAACCCAGTTACATTTGGCTTTAACTGACACAGCTCTTGGCATATAAATCGACATACAGTTTCTACAGAAAAGCAGGTACTGAACAGGCTGTACAGACCAAGTTACAGTTTCATAACAGGTAGCCAACCAGACATGTGTTTAGCTGTCCTGCTGCTGGAATTTGCATGACTTGCAAATATTCTGTGGAGAAAATAGCAGCCTTTGGATAGACTGATATAATTTAAACTAAAAATACCCAGCTTTGGAACATTTTCCTTCTGAAGAAGGTGGCAAATTCCCGGGAGTAGGGGATGTTCCTCCGCTCCAGGAAGAAAAGGTGCTGTGTGCCAGTGGCACCACGATGGGAGGAAGACAGCAAGCAGATACTTATAATGTCTTCATACAAAAGAGGGAAAAAAAGGCCCAGACTCTGCCTGTAATTAAGAGATTTGGGAATAAGGAAAACTCCAACTTTACCACCCTGCTGCAAGGGAACAGAATAGCAGTTCCTGCTGTGACTCTGGCTATGGCTTAGAAGAATAAGTTGATCTGTAGCAAATAAGTTATACATAAGACAAGTGAGTCTTCTATTAAAAGAATATGTTTTTCTGAGCAAACTTCGAAAATCCAGCAGTAGTATCACAGACTTAAACCCTCTGCTGCTGAAGTGAACAGAAAGACTGAATACGATGCACTGGATCAGACAACAAACAAAGAAAAATGCCAACTCAGAAAGGCAACTTGTAACTGATTTAGTATGAAGCATTTCACTCTACAAGACTTCTCATGCCAGTGCTCTTACACTTCGCTATAGGCAATAGAAGTCAGTGGTTATTAACTGAAATACAGAGCCGGACACAACTAATTGGTAATTAAGTGTAATTTAAGTTCATTTTGATAATGTAAAATACTACTGCCCTTTCTGAAAGGGCTCTTTGTGCCAAGATTAATATAGTAAATGGAAAACTGAAACACTTCTTTTGTCATTACTTTGGATTGTACTCAGTACAACTGACAAAACAAACCTATCCCAACTTCCTCAGAAACGTGCTCTTTCACAATTTATTTCTACATACTCATTCCTTCCTCTGTATTGGCTTGGAAATTTTCATCAAAACTTCAAAACACTTCACAAACTTAATGGATTATGCCTTGAACATCTCTGTGAGCTAATTAAATTGTGCTATTCGCATTTTATAAATGAGGAACAGAGGTACAGGAAGACCAAGTGAATTTACCAAGGGAGTTTGGGTAAATTACAATAGGCAGTATAGATCTTGCCCACAGACTTCTTAACTATAGAGTCTCATTTCCTCACTAACCAGAACCTGGCCTCATTCTGAACTGTATCGAGGAAAAGAAAGAAAGAAAAAATAAAGATCTACAGCTCTCTTTTTGTCTCCTTGCCTGCATCTGAAGGTGCTCATCAATCTCTGATTTAATGCAATGTGCTTTAAAAACTGACATGACATTGCTCTTTATTTCCAAGGAGGAGCTCTCAAAGTGACAGTCCTTTTGCTCAGAGCGCTCTGCCTTCCTTCCCATTTCGCAGCAGGAAGAACATGTGAGCTCAGGGCTACCTGCTTAGCACTGGAAAAGGCACAGCTATGCCTGGCTTCAGACTGAAACCCGCGTACCACAAAAACTGCACAGATCAGTAATATTCAAAGAATACAGTTGGAGACTGTGTGAAAACTATAAATGCAGCAGGAGAACGGTCTATCCTAACTGATACCAAGTCAAAAGCAGACTTTAACCACTGCCGTATAAGAAAGAATGTATGTTTCAAACAGTTCATACAGTTATTGCAGCATTTAAGGGAATCAACAAAATCAGAAAGTAATCAATCACAGAAAATAACACTGACAGAACTGATTTTACATTGTTAGGCTTTCAGAAATCTTTAATATGCACAAAAATTGCAAAATATATAGAGAATGAAGTGATGCATTGAATAGCAGCCTTTCTCACACAGGGGTGACTGGATCAGTGCTTTGGGATGCCCCTTACTTCTTCACCCATGAAGTTAGTTGCCCCAGCAGCAGCCACCTACCCTTTCACATGCAAGGACCCTCCCTTGCTATCTGTACACACTTGTGACCACTGTACTTCTCTGCTCCAGCAAGAGACCACTACTACAGAGACCATGCTTCCCTCTCCCTTGTCCATCTCACGGCAGCAGCCTCCAATCTCGCTCTATCACAAGAAGGCTGGACTATCTGTGCAAGAGCATAAAGAAGGGGAAGGCAGACACGAGGGCGCAACACTGCATGGCTCCAGTCTACTGGCTCCTGATGCAAGGGGCCAAAGAGCACTGCTGAGATGCAGCTCTCCTCTCACCAGCAGCAATCAGCTGTGGAGATGATGCAGGAGGATTTGCCTGCTCAGAGGTCCTGGCCTGAACAACCGATCTCACTGCTGTCAGGAAAAAGAGAGGCAAAGCAGAGCATGAATTGATTGTTCTTCTCCTGGGATTCTCTTAGTGAACAGAGTTAGGACATACTCCCTGGATTTATGCTGATGGTAGTAATGGCTGGATATATCAGGGAACGCAAGGAAGAAAGAGAAATCTAGGATCTAGGTCAAGCTGATTTCATTGTTTATCATGTCAATGATCCATTTGCAAATGATGTGGGATTACTACATGTTTTCTTGATCAAAATAAAAGGAAACACCTTGACACCACAAAAGGTAACACAATGCTGCTGCTTGAGGAGATCAACACTAAGTTGAATCAGCCAAAGGTTACAGTAACAGCCCTGGAACTATACATAGGAACAGATCACATCCTATGTTCATAACTTGGAAAGAAGGTCGGCAGAATACAGTGCATTTTAATGAAGAACTCCATGAAAACACGTCAGATTCAGATTGAATGTGACACTTTTTAAGGTGTTGCTTCTAATCCCACAGAATTCAAAGGGAAAATCCTTATTGCCATTAATCACTGCAGCATCAAACTAACAGTCACTGTAGGATGACTATGAGAAAGTATCTAATGATTTAAGGCACAGTGAAGCTGGAGAGAGAAACAGTATGCTTCTCTGTATTTTATTACCAGATTTACTGGGTTTGCCTGTAAAGAAACAAATAATCTGAAGTTGTAGAAGAAGAATTTATATATAGTTATTATATTTTACAGCTAATCTTGACTTTCTTTACCCACTTTTTAATACAAGGGAACCATTTCACTACTGATTCCTGGAATGACCTGGGATTTTTAAGGTCTCTCCTGTGGTGAGCTAATATAATTAACAGTTAGTATTAATTACCTTCCAGAGCATACTTCATATCCTGGGCAAACAGAGTCCACATGATTTCAGCACTGATTTTTCCCATGTTCAGCTCTTGTGGGAACCTGCAATCAATCACATTTCGTAAGTGCACCTGCTGCTATAAATTATGTTAACAGATGCATATTAGAAAGGCAAATATTTTCACAAAATAATTATTCCCCACAAAATACCTTCTGTATGAACTTTGCTGTATTTTCCGTTTCATAAAATTACACGAACTGGCCAACTGACAGATAAAAACTTGCTTTAGGCTAATGTTAGGAGCTTGGCTAAGCAGTTAGATGTGTACTGCATCATTTCCAGGTGGGGGACTTCCACTAATAGTTTTAAGTTTTCAGAGCACAGAAGAGGAAAGCAGATGACGCAGCGCAACAGAAGGAAGTATTGCACAGAACCCCTAAAACAACTGTATTACAATGACGCAGTGAGACCTATATGAACTAGCATTTCATCAAAAACATATAAAATCATCAAAACAAAATCATGAAGAAAAACACAGAGTTGTGAGTCTTTCAGCTTGAGTCCACTGCACCACTTTACAGCAGCGGATAATTTGATCCGGAGTATTTTCATCTCTTACTGAAAATTTAATAAAAGTCAGTAAATATGCTGTGATAATTCTAACAAAAAAGTAGGAAGTTTTAAAGATCTCCTTAATAAAGAAAGAATTATTCAATATCAGATTTTGTCTGTTTGTAATGGCCACAATGCAAGACTGAATTTGATAAAAGGAAAAGCATCTGTTTGACTAGAGGTACATGCATATATACATATTTTAACTCATGAAAACACATGTTCACACAAATTTCAATTATACTTTTACTATGTTTCTTAAACTACTGCACTACATCCCACCCAATCCCATTCCAACCACAGGTTTCAGCTAAATTTACCATTTGTTTCATGAATGCTAAATACAGTTCGATCATGTGACTTCTATAGAATCTAATCCTAATTCAGAAAGTAAATTCATTTGTTTATTGCAATTACAAGACAACAGACTTCCGAACTACCCTTTCTGCTTTCCACAAAGTAACACTGTGACTCACTTTTTGCAGTAAAAACAATATTCATATGAGAACAGTTTTAGGTGGCAGCCCTTAAGCAATCTAAGCTTCTAGCTTTCAATACCACCTTCACAGGCTTGATGATTTATTACTGCAGCTGTGCCCATCTTAGGCAGACACCCTCAATGCAATAGGTGCAATGCGATGCAAAGGGTGACAAACATTGTTTTGACATATTAGAAATAACCAATTCATATGTGATTCATGACTTTCTTTTATTCTTTCACATCAATTGTGTTGCTACAAGAAAACAAAAGTTTGTTCCACTACTCTGCTTTGCATTCCTCATCCTGTTTGTTCATGTACAACAATTTCAAATAGTACAAATATCTTGTACTGTAAAACCCATTAGCCACAAACTGCTTATTAACAGATTTTAACACTTACAAAAATAATTTATGACTAAAAAGAATTTTACCAGAATTAGAATTCCTTCTGGGTAAATATTAATTATAATAATTGAAAATGGAATTATATGGAGATATTAAAGCTACACTGTGTAGATAATCTATTTTTATATTTTTAAAATACTGTTTGTTTACAGAGATTTGGCAGTGATTATAAGAGTTTAATTGATACAGCAGTTCTGCTTGAATTATATGGAATGCAAAATCTAACCTTTTTTAATTTACAACCATTTTCTGTATTTGTTAACATTAGAAACCTGGGAATAGATGTTCCCCTTGGTTTAAATTTACATAAGTAATATTTACACATAATTGCAGTTAGCTATTCTTTCAATGAATAACATACAAATTGTACAGGATTGACAGAACATGTAGACAAAAGATTTGCTCTGAATATTAAGGGAAGGGAAATAAAAGCTGTATCAAAAATAGCACAGAACTGTGATGGGTAAAATTATGACCAATAAAAAAAATCTATAAAGACTGTATTATAGCTACCATTTCAACAACTATGTTGTCAGTAGAGCAATAATGACTGCAATACACACACTTTCTCTAGGCATTCAGTAGAGGCTGCAATGATAATTGCTTGGATATTGTTTTTAGCTATTTTTTACAGCATCATTGAACAAATCAGGGCTGGAATGGACTTCTGAAAATCTAGCTCAAGGTAGAGAGAATTTCAAAGTCACATCAGGCTGCTCTAGGTGAATTCAGCTTAGTTCTGACCATCTCCAAATCTGAAGATGCCACAACCTGTCTGGGCAAAATGGGTTTGACCACTCTCACTGGTGTAATGTGGAATTTCTCCCACTTACCTGATCAGATTTTCCCTGCCTGCGAATTGTGCTCATGCTTTTGCTGTACATTTCCCAGAATGGTCTGGCTCTGCCTTTTGCATGTGACAATGCATTAGGAGTTTGAAGACTGGAATCAGCACTGCCCTTAGTAGTCCTTCCCTCCAGCTAACAGACCCTGCTATCTCAACCTGTCCTAGTACATCATGTGTCCCAGGCCCCTCATCACCTTGGTGGTGGCTCCTTCTCCACTGCAGGTTTCAACTCTGACGATGTTCATCTAAAACTGGGGAACCCAAATTGGAATCATCACTGCCAGTGCAGTCTCAGAGGTTCATTATCAGAAGGGAGCTAGAATTTCCTTCAATCAGCAGACTATGATCTTTCCAAGGTAACTCAGTATGTCATTATGTTAAATACAGCTCACTGCACTAGTACCTTAATTTATAAAGGCATTATGATCTCCTATCTTCTTAAGGTCCTTAATTGCTAAAACAGTACCTGTGTTTTGCACAGTACAACGCTTTGAATAACAAGGTGAAGTGTGAATAGCACACTATTCCCTACCCCTAACCAAGATTTATCCTCACAGATAGCTTATGCATGAGTAGTTCCATTTACTTTAATATGGTTCATCAAGTTTCTAAGCTTACTCATGTAATACTAATATATAATTTATTACTTGCATTACAGTAGCACTTAGAGACTTTGGATAGGTTAAAAACATTCAGGTTAGAAAAATTACTACACTACTACATTGGAACTTTAAAATATGTAGTAAGAAACAATGACTGACCTTCAAAACCGACAGTCTAAAAAGACAGGACAGGGAATGGGGAAGGGGACAAAGAAGAAGTGAGCAGCCCAAGGTCCTACCACAGTCAGCCCCAGATTCATTTTCAGCCCCCTCTTCACCTACAAGAATGGCGCTTCTACTTTTAATGTGCATAATATGTGTGTTTGTGTGTGTGCATATGAACACGGCATCTTACATATGTGTGTGTGCATGCATATCAACACACTCTTTTTTATATATATAAAAATATACATTTACATGCACACTATTACATGAATATTCAATGACAATCAGAAATAAGCAAGACTATAAGATTGCAGCTAATCAATTAGCATTCATTTGATATATACCCCTATTATTCACAAACAGCTTGTCCTTCCCTTGTTCCTAGTTTTCACTTTATTAGAGGGAAATATTCAGTATTTCCTGAACCATACTTCAGTATTTCATCAAACTGAACTACTGCATTAGGAAAGACACTCAGGCCATGAATTTGTACAATAAGCAGTAATACAGCAGACTACACAAATGAACATGACTGAGATTTTAACACATCTGTTACTCTTCAGCACTATTCTGCTCGGAAAATATTTCTTCTAATAATATGTACATGTAATATTTTTAATGAATCAAATTTGCTCCTAAGTATCAAGAGCAGCAGTACTGTTCTTTTCAACTGCAATTTATCTTTTTTTAAAACTAATGAAAGTGACCTGCATATAAAGCAGGCATATTCAGAGACTACTGAAGAGAATCTTATGTTCACATGACAAAGGTTCACAATAGTTACTACTGACTTACCTGCATTTGGTGCCACAACTGAAAACCAATTCTGACATATAAGAAATACGTATACAACACAAAAATTAGTCAAAATGTAAAAAACTAATGAAGAAAAGCCCCCAAACTCCTAAACCCCACAATGTTTTGAAAATTTACAGTCAAATTCCTTAGACCCATGTGGTCAAACTTGTGGAGAAGTTGTCTGGCTCTCCAATCAAATACAGAGCAACCGACGATACATTCTGCTGAGCTGATTCACCTTTTCTTAGCCTGATGATAGAGTAGTTTCACCAAAAGATGAATGAGTGCAACAAGAAATCATCACTGAAGGAATAAAATTATTTTTCAATTCCAAAAGCAAGTAGCAGACAGCTCAAAATTCCTTAGGATGATTTTCTGCTATACACAGGACGATAATAACTGTTAAACCTAGGGCTTGGATTAAACACTTCAGCAAACTCAAGAAAAAGATCAAGTCTCTTTTTATTGAAAAAAAAAAAGAGTTGGATTGCACAAGGTACTTGTCAAATACTTAATCAGAGCTAAGATGAATAGTCTAAGATTTGTTGGTGGAAAAACCAAGATAGAGATATTTCCAACTTACATGAGCTGGACACCGAAAAGCCTGACGGATTTATAAGAAGGACTGTCATGGGAATGGAAGAGAGAGTTTACTGGCTGTCACAGCTCAGTGCTATGGCTGATCTGGCTGTTCTGAGCAAGAGGTCTGTTTCTGCCGTAAGGAATCAAACATCTATGTACATGCTTATGTAAATAAATGAATGCTGAGCCATATCATGTTTTTCTTATTCTATCCATTCCCCTGGATTTTAGTTCTAGAAAATAGAAAGAAAAACTCCACTTCTTTTGCCTAGGCTCTATCTTATTTGTATTCCAGGAATGCAATTACTAGAATAAATCCCAACTCCTCTCTCAAACCATCTCTTTGAAAGAAAACCAAAGACAGCACTTAAGATAACTAATCTTTTATTCTCTACGTAGTGGGAGAAGATATATCAGAATGAACACAAGAGCCATGTTTATCAGGAAGGCAGCATGCATACTAGAATTTCTTAATCAAGCTGGAGAAAGAGCAGTTGGCACCATTCAAATAAGGACTACTTTATAGTCCTTACAGAGGCCAGCTCTGGTTTGAGGCAATCTGCTCTAAAAAGATGATGGTAGCCAAGATCTGCTCTCCTAAGTAGAGGAGCTGTAATTCTGGGAGTTATTTAAGCAGCAAAGAGCAGAGGTAGCCACCTTACAGTCTCCTGTATTATGAAATTCCGAATCTAACAGTCATTATAAAACCTAGCTAAACCCAGATCACCACGGTAACT
Organism: Tinamus guttatus; assembly: GCF_000705375.1. The sequence goes on along the minus strand of NW_010584774.1, from coordinate 636,291 downwards.
AAGTGCAATTATCTTGGGCTCACATGCCATCCTTGTGCACATTGTTAATTCTGGGATCTAAGAACTATGCATAGCAGAAAAATTCTTTTTCTTCAAGGTACAGGAACGCACA
>NW_010584774.1:580074-636133 GCF_000705375.1 Tinamus guttatus | reverse complement strand
CCTAAGCAGTTAGTAAAATGTTTTTCCATCATTTGTACACTTTAATGTAGTGTTTATGGAGCACTGAACACCTATTTCTAAGACGTTTCTGAAGTTCCTTTCCAAAATTCATATTGGATTCCTTATCTACAGCAATCAGAGATTTGTGGATATTACGCAAGTGGTATTATTACTATTGTTGCAGTGTTGTTACCTATGAGCATCTAAAAAGGCTTACCACACAACAGAAAAATAAAAAAACATATGCTGAATATAAAGGATAACAACAACAGTAGTCACCTTGTTAAAGGGAAGTGGATTTCTATATTATTTGTACTTTATCACCTGCTAAGTAATTGATTCGACAAAGAATTTCAAAAGTTGATCCCTAAGAAACAACACGTCAATGCAACATGCTTCATATGAGGTTTATTCTAATCCTTATGAAAGCCAGACATTTTGACGTTTTTCAGAGAAGCAAGAGGACAACCAGGAGAGCACTCTGTGAGTCATTTTGTTTCCTCTTGTTACAATTACTTCTGTCTCACAGGACATAATTTTCCCAATTTCTCTGTCACTCTTAGAGCAATACTGTAAAATCTGAGCTTATCCAAAACACTACTGTCAAAATCATCGTTTTCACTTGCATGACAGTGTCTAATCCTCAACTTGCAAGTCAACCATACAATGCTATTTGGTAGAACTTCTTAATAAAAAGAATACGAATGGGTTTTCATAGGAAATTAACTCTTCTGTTTCTTGTACATGATCATCTCTGCATCTCCACAAACAGGAAAATTGCATATAAAAGGGGACCACTTACAAATTTCTTTCCTCGATTGATTTTAATCAAGCAGGAATGTAATGAAACTGTTTACACCACCTAGCGCTAACAAAGAACTATGTATAAATATACTGATCAATAGAACGAAATTGAACCAGCTCAGAAGAAAGCAAGAAGAATCAATATATGAAGCAGAACGTAAATAAGAAAAAAGCACTTATTCTAAATTGTACTGCACATCTCTGGTCCAGCCCTAGGCAAAGGAAGACGTTCCTATCCCAGCAATTAACGAAGTTTCTTTGCAGCTGGGCTGTCGAACACGCACACAGAGTGTTTGGAGCGTCTCAGCACCCTGAACACCGCGCGCCCGTTCGCAGACTGGCTCCTGTGCCCCTTGGGGGCTGCTCAGGCTCGGCCCGGGGGCTACAGAGGGCTTGCTCCTGCTCTGTAAATTCTGCTGTATGTGTGCACTACCTGTTGGGCATATTAATACTATACATTAATACCATAATGTTTTTCTCTGCCTTCCCATCTCTCTATACATTTATTTCTCTTGCGTAATACCTTGCTAGGCAACCTTCTGGGACAGCCATATAACATGTATCTTTACTGTTCCAAACCAACATGCTCCATGATTAGAGCTCTATGTCCTTATCACACGATGGCACTTCTGCAGTCTGTATTTAAAAAAAATAGAGTACATTTAAAGCAAAATTACTGTCTCTGGTGTATTTTTTATCCTTGCTTTAACAAATCCACAATTCTTTTTTTTTTTTTTAAGTAATTACTTACTGATTCAAGACAGGTGTATACGCTGTTTTTTCTTCATCAATGATGGTGACCATTAGAGTAATAAGCTGTGCCCAAAAATCCAAATTCTTCGTTGTCGGTCCCTGTTCTTCTCGAGGAACTTCTTGTTTCTTACCCTGTTAAAAAATAATATAATATATTTTAGGTTAAATAAACCATAGAAAATATTTTCATTATGTCACTTCCATCTATGGATTATTAACTAGTTGGAAAGAGTAAGGCCTTAAGAGTTTTCAGAAATTTTGCACAGAAACTGTCTCAAGTCAATCCAACTCAGAGTGAATGTATGACAGTCCACTTTGGAGAATATCAAAAACATAGTACAAAGACAGTGAGGTCAGCAAAGAATATATTTGACTTTTAGTCCATATCCACACTTTAATTATATATGCACTTAAATTATTTGTTGTTTTGAGATTGAAAAGAAGTTTGGAATATAATTTGTTTTGAAGCTAAAAAAAAATTAATAATAATAATTAAAAAATGCCCATAGAGAAAAAAGGGGCAAAAAGGGAGGCTGAGGAAGGTATTGCCTTGCAAGGGCAACTGTGAACAATACCGCAATTTTTATCTGATTCCTTTTGTGTTCAGGGAAATGGGATTTTGTCCAAAACTAGGTATATGTATGTCTGTATGGACACACACACACACAATTTACGTCATGCTCATGTATGTCTGCACATGCTAGGTCTCCCCTGCACAATGGACAGAGTTTTTTCCCTAGATTGGTAGCTGACTCAACTCAGAGAAAATAAGCATACCCTATTATCCTGAAAGGTTAAACATATATACCATGAACTTCTTATTTTTAAGTCCAAATATGACCACTTGAACAAGGCTGGATCTTTTGGAAGTCCTTTGTTATTCTCGTAAGTGAATTAATTACGTGTCATTTTAACCTCAATTAACTTTAATATATTAACAGAATTTAGAAAAGCAGAAAGGGAAACTCAGCAACACTTAATTTAAATTGTTTTGTGGTCACTGCAGAATATTTTAGAAAACTATCATTAATCACTCTGTTGCATAGCCTAGCTGAACTACGAAAGCTACAGCTTCAATGTCTAAAGTGAGTGAAATAAAGGTTAGGCTCAGAAGAAGTGTAACAAATGGTGTGACTAATATCACAGGCAATTTACAATCACCATGCAAACAAGAGAGCTTTTCAAAACAGAAATGGATATTTGAGCATTAACATCACTCGCAAGAGCATTCCGTGGTGTGCATTATCAAAATACTTTGTTTCTATAACAAAGAAAATTTATTCCTAACATCATATTTTTCCTCACCAGCTAGTGCATGATTCATCCAACCTAACTGAAATGCAGTTGTAGAAAATAGAGTCAGTTTACATTTAGTAAGTGCAGTCTAAAACCTCTTCCATGAGCTGAATTTTCCTGCATTTTTATTTCTTTATATTTTGACATCAATACCCGATGCTGAGTGCAACTTTGGTAAAGACAACCCCATTGTCAATAGTCTGCATGGAGACCACGTCTGAGGTAAAGCTCAAGCTTTGGCCAGTTTCAGTGAACACTTTTTTTTTTTTTTTTAAAAAAAGAGGTGTTAAAATTAGTCTTTCAATTTAAAATCCGAACAGTCGGAGAGATTTTGTACAAGCTTTACAAAAAAGCCTCTAGGTAGACAGGAGGCTTTAAAAAAGTAAAAGGGCAGATCAGAATTTGGAGGGCTTTCAGAAGTCATTTGTGCGAGTAGTTCCACCACAGGAGTGACCAAACATCAGTGAAAGGAAAATGTGCAGATTTTCCACTAAAATTCAGAAAATCGTGTTTTCTATATAAAGAATGGTGGAATGGAAGGTGACTGGAAGTCAGGCCCTGATTACTGCAAGGCTACAGAGTAGTATTATATACACAAAAGCCACAGCCAATGAAATGCTACTTTTAGTGGTGCGTCTGTTTTAAATCTATAGTCAATAATTTATTTGGGAGAATGATTGGGGTATATATGATATGCACTGTATGTACAGCATTTAGACCTTTACACATTAATATGACATTTGCATATATATATACACATATACACACACATCCCTATTTATATATATACACACACTTACACAAACATACCTACACACATACGCATATACACATACATACACATATGTGTCTAAGTATGTATGTAAGCACATATAAAGAATAGAAATGGCGTCTTCTACCATCTATTTACAAGCTATTTGCAATCACTCAAAACGCATCCAAAGCGTGTGAGGAATTTTGCTGAGCCACTATCTCCTTTTATTTGTGAACAGTGCTACTGCTTAGTATCCTGAATTGTTTTCATATTTGAAAGAGAAACAAAATATCATGTATCATTTCTCTGTACCAGCAGAAAATAGGGAATAATGAGGTTACAACAGAGAGAAAACTATTGTTTAGTTCACAAACACCCTTCCTGTTAAAGGCTAAGTAATAATACCCTTTCCATCCCCCAAACCTACCAGTAGTTCTGTTGCTTTAGAAAAGAATATTCATAGACTAAAATCAGTGGGAATACAGACATCTCCAGATGGGTCTAAATCAAACACAATGAACTCCATTTTGAAATTAGTAGCATTTCTCTTAAGTACACTGGAGCGGAATTAGAATAAAATATTAAGCTATGACCTTAATATGACAAAATGAGCCATTTCCACCAGCTGCTGCACTCGGTTTCTCAATGCATCTACTTTTGGTCAAAATCGAGACAGGATATGGGAGCAGATGAATATTTTGATTGATTTGGTATGGCTGTTCTAATGCTCATCCTTGTAAGGCTTTGGATAACAAAACAAGACTATTTGTTGACTTCTTATGCCCTTCCTAACTGCAAGGTTGGAGTTGTACAACTTCTGTTACTCCTTTCTCCGATCTCTGCTGCCACTAGATTCACTGGACTTGTCATTCTGGTTTCTGACAAGCAATTTTATCTATAAGAATTAGTCTTTTATGGCAGAGGAGTCTCAGAACTGGGTTCTAAAAATCACAGAAAAAAAAAAGTACCATACTGTTCTAATACGTTTATGAAAGACTTTTTTTTTATTACTCTGGCTAACACACTGCCCATCATACCCACTTCTATAACCTAAGGAGAGGTCTGGAAGTTCCCTTCTCATGTGCTAGCTCTAAAGAAAAGTTAAGAAGCTTTTCAGTGAATCTAAAGCAACATGGAAATACAGTAGAGTTCCTCATAACAAATATTACTTGGCCTGAAAAATAGGACTCCCTGAGATAGACATCTGTCACTACTGCACAACTTTATTCCTTGTTTCATATTTTTTAATGTGCTGTGTTATAATAGTATTTCAGAGAAAAACAATCACCTGCCAAGCTTATTGCTTCAAAAGCTATGATGTTGCTGCAGAATGCTGCCATTTACCATACTTCACCCCAAGAATTAATGTCATCCATTTGGGGTGATATGTTGTGGCAAGGTATTTGCTTTCTAACTGTGACTGTCTTTATGATGGACAGGCATAAAAGATGTTGACAACAGTATTGGTTACTGCTTCATCATTATAACTGTGATATCACATAAACCAGTCTGCAGCAAGCCAGGATTCAATGGAAAACTTCCGGAGCTATAGATACCAACAGACCATTATGGCAAAGGCAAAGGCAAGTGCAAATACACTGGTATTAGACTCTTAAAAAAAAAAAAAGAGAGAGAGAGAACACAGAAGACAGCTTCTGTGCAACCCTAGAGCTCATGTAAAATTGTAGAATCTAGGTAGTAATTTGAATGATCTTACTCATATCTCTCTTCAAATTAGAGTCATTAAATTAGATTCCTGAGAACTGCCTCCCACCAGCTGTGAAACAGAAATTTTCCCTATCGGTTATAAGGATTATAACTGATTATTACTTGAATATGTTTAACAATGAGTTATTTTGATTATGGTCTCTTTATGCTAATTTTAGAGTTTGCTTTCTGAAAGTTTTCTCTCTCTCTCTTTTTTGTTTTTTAATTTGCTCGTGCTCGTAAATCCATAATTTGTAAACATTTGCTTGGTTAAGATTCCTGCATAGAAACTTATCTGCTGGAATCCTTGCTGAAAGAAGAGATGAGTAAATACAGTGAAGCTGCAGTTATTTCAATTTTCCAGCTGAGTGAATACTCATGGAACTTTTTATTTTGAGATTTCACACTGTTCTACCAGAAGTAAAAGGACTTGAACACAGCTGTGTAATAGATAAATAATGTAATGACATCTTGCCCATCCTTCTGGTCCAAAACTCTATTTTGGATACAGATGTCATTTTAAACTTGTTTACACTCTCTCCCAGAACAGAAAGACTATAATATCCCTTCATTTTAATCCATCTATCAAAATAAAGAGGCTAATCTATTTTTCCAATATAGAGAAAGAATAAGTGTTAAAATACAAGTAAGCCTGCACAGGTACCATAATGCTATGCCTAAGTCAGATTACCAGAATGAGCTTTGATTCATATTAAAATGCTAGCATCTGCCGTTAAACTCTGCAGACTTAGATGGTATCCAGTCTAGCAGCAGTTTGTATTATCTAACAGAAAAGGTCAAATTATTGCAAAGTATATGTTAGGAAGAAAACAGGACTGCTTGTGACAGCAAATATTGTACGCAACACTCAAGTTGCTCTTTCTACAAATTCATACTGCTGTGTAGTTTGCAAAATAACCTACTGGAGAGCATGAGCAAGTATATGAGGCACTCAAAACACTTCTTGTTTAGTTTAGGGCGAAAGCTAGCCGGGGAAGTGAGCACTGAGTTACCTGCAGTGATGTGAGTAAAAGAGCACTGGATAAAATTAAACAACTAATCACCTCTCCCTTTACTCAGATTTAACAGCCTAATGCTCCCAAACTCAACATATTCTCAAGCAAGGACAACAACCAAAGGACATTCTTCCTGGCCAACCCTACTTCAAAAATAATAATTTTAAAACTACAAATCTATTAACATAAAAGAAGAGAAAATGGCATCTCAGAAAAGAGCGAAAAGCAAGATGAGATTTGAGAAGCATAATGAGCAAGTAAAATGTATGTGGGGATGTGGGTAGCTCTACACATCCATCCACCCTCTCAGTCAAAGCTAATAACTTATGCTTTGTTACCTGTACCTAGTTCAGGTTGTTTCAAAAGTGTCAAAATACCCTCACCTACCATTCCTAGTCTTTCTTTACACAACCCACTCACTCTCCTCCTAACTCTTGTTCTTTTTTCTTCTGAAGAAAATAAAATAAATATAAGGTATCTCAGTACAAGTAATTCTGGGGTCCAGGTCCAAGTAATTCTGGGGTTAACACCTGTTTCTGCAGATTATTCATCAACCTAAAGAATCATGAAAAAGGAGATTAAGGAGATTAAGAGTAACAAATACAGAAATTAGCAGAGATGAAGTGCTAGATACATATAAAAATATCTCCCTGTATATGGTGTGGTGTACCTGTTAATTCTCACCACTCCATTGATTTCCAAACTCATCCTGAATCATAGAAAATGCAGTTTCATCTGCAGTGAAACTTATCCCTTTGTCACATTACTAGTGTCTGATTTTGCACAAGAGTTTGAAGAACGTGGTTGCAGGAAAAGGAAGAGACCACTGAAATACTGCCAATGATCTTCCCCTCCTGCATATGATATTTCTGAAGGACAAAACAGAATCCCCAGCTTCTGAGTTTCTGTGTTCTGACTTTCACACACCATCTATATAGTGCTGCACATGAAACTCCTTACTCCAATCCAAATGTCTGAGCAAACTCTTGGCCTCCCTTTTGCTCTGATGAGAAATAAAAACAAGCGTTGAAACTTTTTTGTTTTACAAGACGGAACTATTATCTGACCACTCAGTGACTAATCTGATGTGTTATATTGATATTTTTGTCTTTCTGTCATTCTTGAAAACTCCTCAGGTTCCAACTTCTTTCTTAGTTACCGTATTTGTTCTCACAGGTATTACACGTAGAATACAAATAGGACAGCAATCTACTGCTGGAATTTCATGCTGAAATTCATAATTTCAGTTTTTGTAGCCATCTGTGAATTTATTTACTATATGTTGCTTATTTTTACATAAAGCAAAAATAATTGGAGTGCTTTAGTATAAAGGAACACCAGGATAGTTTGTATTTACTTACTGTAAACTAACAATAATGAATGAGGAACAGCTTGCTCATGACTAAGCAATGAGCAAATTGCACATTAACCTTACCTGATCCATTAGCTGGGAGTAGAGGTCGTAGCAATTGTCAAAAATGTATTTGTAAGTTGAGTCTAAACAGGCTCTTACACAATCTTTCACCACAGTACTAGCTCGAGGTGGGCTCTGCAACTCAAGAACCTAATAATATATTTCACAAAAGCACAAAATGTTAGAATCTCAGAATTAGATGGAACACAAATAAATGCAGGTATTATAATGAATACAGTTCTCCAACGTAAGATGAAAAGTGATGAAATATAATAACGATAAAACTATTATGTTGACTTAAAGCTGTCTTAGTTTAAAGGTGATCAGAACATATGCTAAAGTTAAAGAAAGAACTTGTATCACTGAATTTTACTGGTATTAAATTGTTAATATGACGAAGGAGACACACATGCACCTTTAGGTTTTCCTCTTTAGTGAATCATTAAACCATACAATTGCATGCTTTCCTTCCTCATTTTTCAAAGCAACAAGTTCAGCTTTTTACTCCAGTATATGATACATATCACCTTAATAAAACATTTTTATTCTCATTATACAGTGCATAAAACACTGCAATCACAAATGACGGTGGCAAACCTCATTCACATTTCTTTATTCCAATCCAATAATATTAATTTGTACTAACCATACACTCTAAAAATACTTCAGATCTTGACCACCTTGATATCGTCATTTCTAAAGCATAACATCTATCGTGTTCTATCCACATGACTAAAGCAAGTGCAGTACCCAATGTATTTTAGTAGCCCTAATGTTGTATTTTGCTGTTTGTCACATAATAGCATGAGATTACTACAAAAACATTCTATATGATACATGTTCCAACCAAAGTGATCCAATCAATTTCGCTTTTTATGTCTTGAAGTTAAATTAATTAAATAGACAACTTTCTTGTTGCATTCAGAAGTGGAAAAACCAAAAAAAGGAGAAGACATTTACTTATTTCTCAAAAACAACTTTTAACAAACTGAAAGATAGAATTTAAAACTAAATCAGATGAACTGCATTTAGAAACTAGATTAGTAAAGGCATTCCTTAATCTCCAACTTTTGCTAGCAACAAGTAAGAATGTGAAACTGGGTATGAATTTACTGGAAAATAAACAGCAGCGTTTTTTTTAAAAGACTGTGCAAATGAAGTACAATACCTTCATTCGAAAAAAGGTGATGCTAGTTAACAGGTCTACAGTTGATTTCAGATCTTGAAGTCTTTCAGAATTGCTGGCAGGAAAATTATCCTAGTGAATGAAAAAGAAAGGAATCATGTGAAAGGGGAGATAAAGATCCTTGAACAGCTAGGGAAAAAAACCTTCAGGAAAACAGAGATGCTGCTTGGAAGCATTAAAATGATCAACTGCTGCCTCAACTCTGCTTACAAGTTAGCAGTAAGTGTCCCTTTGACATGAATGAGAGCACTTCTAAGCACCTACTCTCTGATTGCAATATGAATGATTTAAATACTGTGTAATGGAATAAAAATACTGCAAAAATCCTGCAGAAATGATGCAAAAGGAAATCATCTGTGGATTCCCCATAGCACATAAATCGCTTGTAGGCACAGATTCAGTAGTAAGCTTAGCAAAGAGTTCATATACAAATTTTTTTGCTATTTTTTCTAGGTCAGCAAGAAGACTGATTGGAAGTGATGGTTCAAAAAAAAAAAAAAAAAAAAAAAAAAAGGCAGCCAAATATCATCACGCTCCAAAAAAGCTGGATAACATCCTTTAAAATTTGAAGAATCTAGAAACATGAAGACTTTGGTCTTAAAAGTGCACTTTTGGTCTGAAAAAGTGTCCTTTTTACTACCTTAGAGGCCTTTGGGTTCTTTTAAACATTCCTTCCCTCTTTCAGCTTTAGACAGCATGTCAGGTGAATAGATAAATCCCTGTACTGGAGGCTGCCAAGTCTAGAAGCTGAAAGAGGACCCTAACTACTGGAGCCTCGACTTATGAATACCCCTGCAGATCATACGGAATTTTCATACGACGAGCCAAGCAAAAATGATACTGACAGGCAACTGACAGGTATTCAGTGCATGCTTCTTCCCAGAAAAGCTGGTTTTGGAGCATATCTGAGTGAAAAGAACCTCTGTAAGACAGAAATGAAACTAGAATTCCTAGAACTGAACACTGAAAAAACTCTCTCAAAATTTCTAGGATCACAGCATGGAGGCCTCAGCAAAGGTGCCATCCTCTCTAAATGCAGCAGGAACTGTGATTTGCAGTATATAAATCAGTGAAGGTAATTCCCACACGAATTAATCAAACTTTGGATTAATTAAATCGAAGTCCTTCTATTCCTTTTCTTGATTGTCTGGCCATCCTTTTGCTTGTTTTTAGCTGTTAGCCTTTGGAAAGAAAAGGCTGATTGGTCCAAAATGGAAAATTATTGCTACTAAAATGCTTAGATCCTAAATCTTTCGTTCCCAAGGATTCGGGATCTCCTGTCAACACAGCCCAATATTTTCAGCTTCTATACCACAAGAGGGATTAATCTTTCAAATTCCGTTAAAAAGATAAAAACACATGGATGTTTATAAACACACACACACGCAAACAAACAAAGATCGAGATCTAGGTAGAATATTTTGGACATACCCTGTATTTAGACAAGTCAATCCTCAAAGAATTGTGCAACTGATCCAGCAGTTTTATAAATTTTTCCCTCTGTAAAAAGAAAACAAGAATGTTGCATAAAAATTGCGAAGTTTCTGTAACTGAGAGTATAACCATAGCTCATATATATATATATATATATGTTATATATATATATATATATATATATTTAGAAAGCATGTAATGTCCTGCTTTCTGCTCTTAAACAACATAAAAGATATATTATTTTCTAATGCTCCTTTATAAAAGTACTGGTATGAAATATCTGTGTTTCAAAGCTGGGAAATATATTTGTTTAGCACTTCACTTTTGCTTTCTGTTCTATATTGTGATTTATTTGGCATGCAGTCAACATCGTGTAGCTGTGTACCACATCAGTGAGGTGAAAGAGACTCTCCTATATAGGATTTTCCTTTCTTAATAGCTGAAAAACACTGCCTGAAGGTTCTGACCAAAAATGTAACAATGGCATCAATTAAGTTTAAAGTCCAGCATGTTAAGCTATGTTACCATGACTTATTAAAAAAACTAGCTTATTAGATTTTTATATTTGACTTCTAATCGCCTATGCTTAGAAAAAAAACACCTTCTCCTGTCTTTAAGATTTAAGAAACATTGTTCTTTGGGAGTACAATTTGACACAGAAGCATGTGATTCAAAACAAAACTAGAAAAAATGGCTTTGGGAAAATGAGCTAAATAATACTATATAATTATATCTTTCCCTTTCAAATGTGGAGATGAACTTGTTATCTTGATGAGAATATTTCGCTGTGAGACACCCAGGTGAGATAGGCCATTCCCAAGACTAATTAATGTTTCTAAATACCAATCTTCATCTTTAAACGTACTCTGTAGTTCACTGCACAAAATGTGCAGAAATCCTTGCCAGCCTATGTGCATGGAGAAGACTGTCAGAAGTAACAAGATCTGAGCTCTCAGTATGTGTGATTTTATCCATATCATTTCTGAAATAAGGTATGAATTAAAATGAAATAAGAGTACTTTCTGCACTGGCTGTTATCCACTGTGCAACACCAACCTACACCCTAAGTTTGGCACAGTTCCCTTAAGAACTTGTGGTCATGTTATAAATCCATACCGAAACACTCAGTCACCCAAATACTCTGTTCTAGCTGCAACAGGAGGACTTGAAATTCGGATGTTCTTTTTGATGAATGGTGGTTTCTATCCACTAATAAATGTCTTTGGACTCAAAAGAGAAAAAATCTAGTATTTTGCTTGTAAGTCAATTGTTTGGGGAAGAGGAGGAGGGGAAGAAAACAAGCCCCAAATCTCTACTAGTGATGCTTACTACTGTCTTTTTATCCATCTGTTGAGCTATGAATTGGATTGGAATTTGCGTCAGAAGAAAACTGGCATTAACATCAGAGAGAGGACATAATCTCCCTCCAATCTGAGGATAAAGGAAAATAATTCTGATCGTTATCAAAATGGAAATAAAGAATAGAAAATCCAGTAAAAACATTCTGAATTTCAAAAGCTGGATCAAACCCAAATGTCTACTAGGACCTCAATGTTAAGAGTAGACCTATCACTTCAGCAAAGATACAGAGCTATTTCATAATAAACCATGAATTAGCTCGCAAAATTGAACCTCAGTAAATTCTGAGCAATATTCCACTATCATGGTAATACTGTAATTAAATCATAACTAGTCTAATTGCGCTTTTCATCTATAAAACCTTCCCGCTTTATAGTAAGGAGGCAGCATTACTATTTCTATTTTGAAGGAAAACTCTAGCAGCAGTGGTCCCAATTCAAAAACATGCTTTCTCCAAACTAAAACCTAGGTCTGGTCACTTTTTCATGAAGTGCTTCTGGCAGAAGAAAAATATATAGACATTTAAACTAAATATTTTTCTAAAAAAATCCGAATGGACCTAAAATTCATGACATATAATGGAAAACATTTTGCAAAGTTATGATATCCCTTAAATTTGAAAATATATTTGTGTTAGAACCATGTTAAGAGCATTCAGAATTCTTTATAGTGGTAAGCACTGCATCACATCATAAGAACACTCAGGATTTGACAATAATGAAAAAAAAACTTTGGTATTATTGTATTATTACTACACAAGGTATTACTATTACAGAAAGCAGATTTATCTCAAAGATGTTTGTGGATGAAATACGAACTAATATTTCCTGTGAATCCTGTTGCAAAAAAAAAAAGAGGTGATCAATGAGTGATAAGGATAAAGAAAGCTAAAAAAGTAGAGAGGAAGAGATGACGTGAGACACTCAGTTATATCAGGGACTCTCTTCCCATCACTGGTGCAACTTCGCTGCCACTTGTGCTACCCTTTGCTACCCAGAGATCATGCAAGGTGCCTGAGGGCCATCTTTACAATTCTCCCAGTAACACGATCAGTTCCACAGTCACTGGGTCAACAGAGGATGAGCTCAAGGCCAGTCTGGGAGAGGAAAGGAAGACCTCACACTTCGTAATCTGTGCAAGGATAATGGGAAGCCTTGCAAGCAGAGGAACTGCAGGGCAAGTGGGTAATTCAGAGACTGTCACATAAGCATCACCTCTATTTTTCTGTAGATTTTCTACAGGCCTTTATCAGTCAAAGGCAGTTGGAGTACACAAGGGGCCCACCTCTTCTTTCTGAGGCGAGCTCTCAACAGGCCTGTTGCTGAATAGTGGAAGGTGCGCATGTCCACAGATGGGAAGCAGACAAAAAATAAGGATTATAACATGCTGGCCTTTTCCTCAGCATTTCTGACATATAAATGCTGGACTGGGACAAAGCATCTGTTATCTCAGCAAAAAAAAAAGGCCATTGTTATATACAAGTTATTGTCTTCAAATATTTACAGATAGACCTATTAAATTAATGTGAGTTTACTGATGACACCTTTGTAAGCCCACACAACCTAAGAAAACAAATGCAACCCTCAGGTAGTACAGTGCAGTTAGTAGTCTGCAAGCCCCATTACAATAAAAAAAAAAAAAAAAGCTGGCATATTATTATGCATGCTAGTGCCTTCTACCACATATACCCTACATACCACTAAAAAAAAAAAAAGTTTAAAAAGTTAGTAAAGTCTTGTTTAGTCTTTACACTGCTTGATTGAAAAGACTCAGGGAGTAAATTTTCAAAAGCTAGCAATATTCATTCAATAGCAACTCATTCTTTAAAATTACCTATTTTAAAATTGAATTTTGAATTTAATATTGCATAATATATTAGAAAAGAAAGAGTAAGACTAGTATTCTATTGAAAAGCAAGTCTGCTTACCCCAAAATTAGTAGCAGCAAACCGATCTGAGGCAGATACATTGGTTGTGGCTGTAGTGTGGGCATAGAACGCATTTATGTTGGCCAACAATGTACTCATAACTGCTGGCACACCAGGGCACATATATTTAGAAGACAAACAAGAAAAGTGCCTACAATTCAAACAAATTAACAGTTATTAAAGGTAGGAAAGATTCTGCACATTCTCTCACGACAGTTTCTTTTCAACTCCAGTGGTGTACATGTCAAGCATCTCATAGACAATTGTTCAAACATACATGACAAGAGTCCAGACATATTTGACATAATTGCTAGAGATGTTTTTCAGTTGAACATACCAAACTGACATTTCCTTTTATTCAGCTAATTCTGAATATAAAAATATGATTTGAATATCTTGTTATTAAACATTAATTATTAAACATAAACTTAAATTCAAACATGAGGATGTCACCATAATAGGCCACAAGAGAGCTGTACTCTGGTAGAGAAGCATTTTATCTATAATGTCAAAAGGCTCAAATCAGAACTTGCTGTAGCTTGTATTTTAGGTTACTTTGTTACCAAACCAGAGACATCAAGTCACCTTTGGTTTTACCTTGGTCTGACTTTGGCCATGGCTGAAGGTATTCCACTGTGGTTCAGGTTAAGTCTGTTAAACTCTGAAATAAACTCTGAACTCTAAAGTAACATTGGAAATGTTACTTATAAAGAAAAGGACATCTACTACTGAACAGGTCTGGGGCTTTAAGAGAAGAATGGTTTTACCTTCCACTTCCTACTGAGTACGAACAGATTTATGTTCCCCCACAAGCCTATAGCCTCTGTCCAGCTCTCTGTATCTGGAACATCTGGGTCCTGGAAAGAAGCTATGGCACCGACACTCCTGCACCATGGGACTGAACTGAAAGGGGCGGGGGGTTAAAGCCACGCTTTACCTATAGAGTGCTGCATGCACACAGCATAGAAACAGGGGAAGGCATGCATTTATGCAGTGGGGTAGGCTACTGGAACAGCTTCTGAGGACTGAGGCTGTCAGTAGCAATAGGAGAAGGAGGATTAAAAGGAGGTGAGCCTTGAACACCCAGTTCCTAGGCTCTCTAACATTAGATTCTCTTTCAAGTATTTTCATGCTGGGCTTACACACCACTAAGGCTTGTTCTGATGTGGTGATGATATATATTGATGCTTAAAGCTTGTATTATGTCTCTTGAGCTCAAAGTGCTTTGCAAATGTTTCTCAGCACTCCTGGAAGGTAGATAATTAAGTGCTATTATCTCCATTTTACAAAATTGAAGGAAACTGCTCAAGTCTATACACCAAATCAATCACTTCAGCAAGGACCAGAGCTCAGCATTCTTGCTATGTGCTTATAGGATAACACTGCAGAACCTTCATTCATTGCCAGTATTTTTCAAGCATGCTTTGAAGCACCACAGAACAAATCTGACATAAATATCAGACAGCTACATACTTGTTAGGAAGTTGCTTCAGCATATGTCACATATACTTCCTATGACCTGGAAAAACTATTCAGTTCTTGTCTATAAAATAAGATAATGATGTCGGTGATTTTCACCAGTTTCAGTTAATCTTCAAAGCTAACAGAAATCTCAGCTGATTCTTCACGTGCATGTTGAGGAATGTATCTGAAGATGACAGAATTATTCTGAAAAATATTGATATCCAAGGTATTTAACATATCATTTTATGGTTGACCTAGAATTATTCCCCAAAATATTCAAATAGGTCTGAGGATCTTAATTGTAGAGGGAATGTTCAGCTGGAAATAAGTAGAAACCGATAACCCCATGTTGATTAGAGTTGTATTTTCAACATGTGCTTTGCTGAGGGAAGAAGAGGCAGACAAAACAGGCTTTAGCTGCAGTTGCTTTGTCAGGAGCTGCTGAGGCAGGATTAGTTGCCCTCAACAAAAACTGACAGACACTGGAAAAAGAGAGTTTGGGGCTATGTTTTAAGTTCACTGAGATGTCTTCTGCTGGTTCTTTACTCACGTGGAGCTACCCAAGGGCTAGGCTGTGCTCCTGAGCTGAACACAAACCCAACTTGGAGAAAGTTATAGGAAAAGGAATAACCCCGCCAAATCTTCCCCTTTACATAAAGTGTGATCAATCATAGGGTGAATTTTAACAAGATCACAGGACATTCTTGATTTTAACTGACAAGAATGCTTACATTCTTTCTAGCATTTGTCGTCTCTATTCCTTGTTTTGTGCAGGCTCCTCCAGAGCTGCAAGATTATTATGAAACAATTCTGAAGCTGCTGAGCAAATTCTCAAAGACTTGTTTTCAAATCCAGACACTAAAGTTTATCCTTTTGAGCTGAATTTTAGAATATCTGTTCTGTCATTGCTCTTGACAGTTGAGCTACTTGAGAGATCAGAGTAAACAGATACTAAAATTAAGATCCAGCGTTGTAAAAAAACCCCAATCAACCAAAAGCATCACCAACAAAAAGCTACGATGACTTACACTTGGGATAGAGATTACTAACCAAGTGTAATGTGAACCATTCTTTTTGTTTTCTGTCATTCTGAAGCATAAGCCGGTTTAAAATTGTAACAGTACATTTTGCGAAGAGCATTCTAATGTTAACCAGAGCCTTGTAAATGGCTGAAGCTTTCCATCTGGGTCAGGATATAACACTAGAACTCATCTTTTTCTTCATAGAACAGGATTATCCTTTTGAAAACATAATTTCTACGCTCCAAAAGAATGGATATAAATAAATAAATAAATACTAATTTGAGAAATCTAATCGTCAGGTTTTACCAGAAGAATCATAGATAACAAGGCCACCAGCACAACCTTGAAATGATAGATGAATAAAATTATTCATTATCACAGCAGAACAGAACACCCAGTTGTTCTGGACAGTAATGCTTTAGGAAGGCTCATTTAGCTTTATTTTGTACTTAGAAATGCAGAATGGCATAGGCCCCTACTCCAGCATATGCTACCTACCTATACGAATACAGGGCTAGCCTATCTACCAGTAAATTATTATAAAAATAATCAAATTCTATGAATATTATTAGGCTAACATACAATATCATGCAATATCATATTCTCTATATGAATTATTATACAATAGGCGTCTGAAAACCACAAACAGATGTGAGTTTTGCAATCAGAGAAAAAGAACAGCTCATTAACAAAACTCTAGAACTCACACAACTTTAAGACAGTGCACAAGAAGCATGTGGATGCTCCCTGGGATCCAGGCAATTGCCTATGAAGGGACATTTTAATTTACAATGTTACCATGAGACATGGAATAGGAATGTTCTGAATCTAGCTATTTGCTTACAAGAGTGTTCCTCTGGGCCAAGTAATTACATTCAAAATCTCTCTCTGTTCTATTAGAAAATTGTTTTTCATAGGAAGACATCATTACTGTATGGGATCTAATCATTCAATTTTCCAGATCAAAAAGCTGTAAACTTTCTCCTAACTCTTAAAGGTATTCCAGGAAAAAGACTTGATTTCATAAACAAAAACAACTGATAAGAGTCTGAAAGAAAACTCCCCATGACAGATCTATACTGTGTTCACTACTCCTCTCCCTACAGTCTGAATACACTTCGAGACATGTCTGCAGTTGAATCAGCAAAAAAATATATACCAAACAATTCCTTTCTTACACAAATTTAAGATCACATTTACTATTGATATTTATTTCCAGATAATGTGAACAAAAAATACGTGGCTTACCCTTTACATTGGGATTGTTTGTTACCAAAATTTTAAAATACAAATGGATATGAGTATGGGGCCAATGAAATCTTAGCCTTTGTTTCCTGTGTACTTGTGACTATTACTTGTGACTACCAGTATCAAATTCATTTTCTTACTACACTTGATTTCAATTTGTAGTCATTAATAGCATGGGAATTTGAAGTAAAAGCTAAAGAAGAAATCATGAACAAAAACAGGACAAATCATTTTGTTTAAAATTAAATTAGTAAAATTAAAATAAAAAGAAGAATTGAGTTGATTCCTGGAAAATGATTTGCAATATTTAGCAAGTAACATGTGAGATGTTCAGACTAAATTTATTTTCTTTTTGTGAAAATATGTATGCTATTTACCAAACTGAAAGAGTCATCTTTACAGGAAAAAGTAACTTGTCCATTTCTAACTATATTGAATGAAAAAGCTTTTAAATAGTTGATTCTCAATTACATTACTATATTCACAATGTTGACTTTTGCTACGCTCAGATTAAAAAGAAACCAGCTTTAAACATTCTCTAAAAATATCCAGTACTCTGAAATTTTCGAAATAAGTTTTTTCACACTAAAAGATGAAAATCAATAAAATTCACACATTTTCCAGTTGCAATTATCCCTGTGAAGTTTCTCCGTATGTAGAATGGTTATACAATAACATAAGGGAACTGTCAAACTTAATTAATTCTCTGCAATGTTACTTAAAAGTCCTCAGAGAAGACCACTAAATATAATAGAGCACAAATACACACTTCTACCTTTCTGGAAGATACATAACACAATAATTCACAATGAGCTGCATAATAATAACAGATGGTGTCATTATAACCCGCAATAAAAAAAAAAACACTTCAGTGTTCATCTGCCTTCATGCTATATGAGAAAATTTGTTTTTTAGGACGTCTTGGGAAAAAAAAAGGGGGGGGGGAAGTAGAGAAAAAAAGATATACTATGATTAAAAATTTCGTAACATCAGCTTTCTATAGTGACAATGAACTCAGATGGATTCCTTTGCTTTGCTAAGGGTACAATAGGAGCAGAATATATTCTCCCTCATGGGCAAAGCTCACTGGTCAGATTAAGAGTATCCGACCCTCCTTTTGTATCCCCAGGCCCCTTAAGGCTGCAGTATTATGTTCCAAATTTTTCATACAGATACTTTAATACTGACAATGAAATAACAGGTTCCTGTATGATTAATTGTTTAACGTGTACTATGGAAGGTTACTTTAGCCTTTCTTAGTATCCTGTAATTATTCTATAATTATTTCTGCTTGTGGTCTAGTGTATGATCTCAACCTCATATTGGTCCTAGAACACACGAAGTCTTTTCCAGTCTTTGCACCTATCACTATCATAAGGATTAAGAAATGCGTTTGTGTTAATACCAACAACAGCTTACAAAAAAAAGCTTACAACAGATACTTAATGCCATCACAGCTAAGAATATCAGAGACATAAAAGTGAAAAAAAATTTTAAATCAGGAATGGGAGAGAAATGGAGAATAAAAGCAGGAAAGCTTGGAACTCATCACTTCCCTCAACCATATTCTTGATAGTAGAATATAAAAATAGACATGATAATACTTACGTCATAGCTTGATAAATGTATTCAATTCCATAGCGCATTGCAAATTCATCTACAATTTCTTGTGCAGCATCGTCAAAGTACACCTTCCAGGCTTCATCACCTCTCACTTCAGGGATCTTTACAACACCATTAGATTTAACTTCCGTCAAGTAATGGAAGAGATTCTAGATGTAAGAAATTTTTCGAACAGGAAATTGAAACTCTTAAGTGGCATTCTGAAAGTATATTTTATATATATTCTGAAAATATATTCTATATATAGTCTTCAGTATGTTCATTAATTTAAAAATTTATTTTTCTGTAGACTAGAACTGAAACCCAAGGCTTTTAAAGATATGTTTTTGTAATGGACTCACTCTGCTAGAAAGTTTTCTGATTCAGTACTTTATCTATCTCCTTATCATCAGGGTACCCCAGCTAACCAGCACAGACAAACTGCAAAATAAAGTAACACAAAAACTTTCTCTTCTCTCTTATATGCCCTTGCTAATAAATGAATTCATGATTTATAATGCTCACTGAATAGTCCTTCAACTTGAATTGGATCTCTAATAGATTTTAAATTTATGATTAAAAAGCTATAAGTTACAGGAAAACTATTAAAAATATTGCAGTAGGGTCTCAAATAAAGAAAGACATACTATAAATTTATGTTTAGGAGTCTTTAAACCAAGTCTAGTGTTTAATTTCGAAGTAAGGGCATAGAAAGCCTCCTGGATTAACTAGCCTGTATATATTTAAAACCTGGGTAAAGAATTTGATTTCTAACTTTTTCAGTAATAAAGGCAATCTAGCAAATAATTTAAATGGGCTAATTAGTCCTGGAAATATAGACTGGATGATCCTGAAGCAATAGGATTTACTATTTACTTTGAGTGCCTGATCACAGCCACTATAGTACCAGATCAAATACCATATTTTAACCCAAATGTCCTGAACATTCAATTTTACAAAGTTTGACCACAGAGCATAATTTTGTGAAGATGTTCTAGTACTAAACTTTCAGCAAAATAGGTCATATCTACCAGTTTTCCAAAAGTATTTGCATATTTGGAATAAAACTTCGATGTGTACGATGTCTGAGGGAAGAGGAATTAAATACGAAGAAAATCTTTTGAGAGACACATTTAGTTTTATTACTCATGTTTTTTTAATTGTAGACAACAGCAAAACAGATGATGTAATGTTTACACATCTGCGCTTTGCATTTTTCTCTTCAATGTATGAATTAGTGTATAAGGAAAGAGCTCATCTTCAGTTAAAACACAGTAATAGTAATACCTTCTTAACATGAGCAAGCATGTAGGAAGCATCAGGAGCATTGCAATGCTGAAACAAAAACTATAGGCAGAGGACTTGCAAAGCTCACTACAGCTTCTCTTTCTTTTTCTGACTCCTTTTGACAGGGAGGACAAAAATTGGTCTATATTGGTCTAATGACCATTCCCTCTTTCTTTGACCCTGAGCATTGGTATGGTATCAGAGACAGGAAGTAGGAAATCTAAAATAAATTTGCCTTGAAAAAATATGCCACAGTAGAGCTATTTGTATTACCGTTTTACTTTTTTCTAGTCTTTTGTGTTCATCTATAAACAACTGAATAGTAATTTATATATAGCACACCTTCACTTCTCCAACATACCTCATGTAAACACGTGTACTGCACATGGTAGGGAGCAACTTTCTCCTCTCCTTTTATTTCAACATTGATTTTCAATCTAATGGCACCAGAGACAGCTGATTTATCTGTCCGCTTTTCTGAAGAGCAGAAAAATAACATATTAGTAACGACCAAGCTTACATTTATGTCATGTGAAAAGCTTCCATAATCATTTTAGATCAGTAAGACTGTTTTTAAAACCGAAGTCCAGAGGCTGAGTATAAGAGAATTTTTTAAATAACTCACATGGCCATGAAGCAGAATATTTAGCTATGAAGTAAATAATGCTTCTCCCTCACATACCCCAAATTCAAAACAGGTCACGCATAGCTTTATGCAACATTTCCCTTATAATAAACCATACTTCCTTGAATTTGATATCTAAACTAATCATCATTTTCATTATTGGCTTCTTTTAGTTATGAAAACATTAGCAACAGTTTTAATCACAATGATGGAGAGAAACTCAGAATGTTTTTAGCAGAACTTGACTCTAGAGCTGAGCCTGTTTAGTTGCTTCATTCCTTGTGGAGGTTACTGATATTCTTCAACTTTTTTTTTCCTTTCCATTCAAGCACGATAATCTGAATGAACATATGTATTTTTTTTTAATTCCTTCATACAGTGCTGTGATGTGAATGATGAATGAACAAGTGAATTAGTATAATTTATCATTTGTATTATCATTTTACAGAGTAAAATGACTTTCTGAGTATTTTACTCCTCTTTCCTCCATGTGATTTAACATTTTGTATTTGGGTAAACATGTGTATGCATCAGAATAACACACACCATTATTTTTAAAGCATTAAAATTAACATGAGCTACCTGTCAATGTTTAATTTTTAGATGTAGGTTGAAAAGTTTTCATTCTAGATCTTTTTTTTCATTTGTAGAGCATACAAACTTGCTCTTATAAATCTTATGAATCTTCTATGTTTAATATGATTAAATTAGCAATACACTGCTTCCAACCAAATCAGCTCACCAACATTTAAAAACAAATCCATTGCATAATTTATGTCAGTATTTATGTCACTTTGACTGAAATGTTTTAAAAGACTAAGGTAACTTGGTCATTATCATTGTGAATTTCATTTCTAAAAACCCTCATTATGAGTAGGAGATAAACATTTCTTTTGTATTTTAATAGGAATTCAATATTTGCCTAACACATCTATGTGGTATAATGGCCAGTGAAGACTAGACAGAGAAACTAAGACTTGTTGCTCAGGAAATAAATGCTTTCTAATTTCAGAGAACTGTATTACATAATGCACCTGAAATGCTTTATACAGCACACAAGCTAGATAAAAATGTTGATATCGAATTTTTATTACTAAATATAGAAGACTGACTTTCAAAGGACTAGTCCAGAACATTGAGTGCACATGAACAGGTTTTTAGAAGTTATAGGCTTAGGTTAAGATAAAAAAAGCATACATTGTACAACATACTGTTATTGAGTTAGTTTCGATTCAAAAAAAAAAAAATGCTCCTTAAGAACTGATCAGACAGAAAATCCCAGTCATTAAGGACAAGAGTATTTTGAGCTTCACCCGACTGCATTCAATTTTTGCTATACACCTAAATGAATTTAACCAGTGTACAGAACAGAAAACACACTCTCACAAATTTCACGAAGATCAAGAAATGTAAAAGCAGTGTAAAATAGAGAGAAGGAGGCCTAGAATTATCTCTAAGTAATTTAAAAATGGTGACAAATGAACGTGTATAATAAAGTGAAGTATTTGCTAGATTCCTCTAGGTATCCCTGAAGGTCTATGTCCGATAGAATGCTAGTGCAAATCAACTAGTCTGAAGCATAGGGGTTTCTTACGTAATTTTTGAAGTAAAATCAAATACTTGTCTTTGACACTATTGTAACTTGTCTACTTTGTAATTGTAATACATTTGGATCAAAAGCACGTAAATAAATACCTTTTATTTTCTACTCAACTTGTGACATACAACATCTAAAAATAAACCGGTTTACCCTATACATTATATTGGCATGAGAGCTACCTATTTTGAAATCCTCATTCTAAAGATGTTGAGATTTTATCTAAATTTGTTTAAACAAAAAATACCACCATGAATCATACCTAAATTATACCACACGTCCATTTCTCCACTTAGTGTTCTTACTTCAATGATTGTTTGCCCAAGAAAATCATCTGATTCCTTTTTGAAATGTTGTTTTACTCTGGATTTAATATCATCATCTTCATCCCAGACTCTCACTTTTATTCTATCTGTAGAATTATGGCATTCACTGTAATGATAATAATAAAATACAAACTATGAGTCATGCATTAACTAGGTACAATTGTACTGCTGCTTAATTCATGCTCCATGATTACAGTCCCCTTGCTTAACTGCTTCAGCTGTTGGAATACCAACACTTGCAACACTCAGTGGAATACAAGGCAATACCATGTCAACAGGAATAAGAGTAACTATACATAATACAGGAGAAAGTACAGAAATTAACACGATTGAATTATCTATGCACATATGGATAGTATTTCGGAGTAACATGAATTTAACACTGAAAGCATAAATTAATTTACAACATGCACTTCCTTATGCTATGTGTTATACAGTACACATAGTAGACAAAATGAAAATAGTAACCCATAAAAATTGTTAAAACATAAGATTTAAGATATACTCCCACTACGTGGCAGGAAGCTTTGAATGGGCAATGACCAAACCTTACAAGCATGAATGAAGCTCACAGTAAGGCAAGGTTGGCAATCAGAGAAAATGAGGGAAATAAGCAACTTCTTTAAAAGATCTCTCCTTTTCTTTGGTGAGAACGAGCAATAACAGGCTGCTGAGTATTAAAAAATTCCTTGCAAATTTCAATGACTCCTTAAATTGAGTTGAGGGGGATCTAATCAGTGTATATAAGTACCTCAAGGGAGGGAGTGAGGAGGATGGTGCTGGTCTCTTTTCAGTGGTGGCCACTGATAAGACTAGAGGAAATGGCCGGAAACTGAAGCACCAAAAGTTCCACAGGAACTTAAGGAAAAAAATCTTAACAGTGAGGGTGACAGAGCACTGGAACAGGCTGCCCAGAGAGGTTGTGGAGTCTCCTTCTCTGGAGATCTTCCAAACCTGCTTGGATGCCACCCTGTGCCACGTGCTCTAGGCGACCCTGGTGTGCAGGGGGGTTGGACTAGATGACCTCTAGAGGTCCCTTCCAACCCTAAGCATTCTATGACTCTATGAAGAATGACTGGACTTGTAAGACAGGGAGGTGACTTCTGTCTCCTGAGTTCACAGTGGGGAAAACTTTCTGCCCCCAGGTCCTTCCTGTATAATTTTGAAAGAAATGACAATGAAATTCATTGTTATTTTTTATTCCTAAAGGCACTATCAAAAAAATCTACTGTTGGTGTTAACTTTTGGTGTTAACTTTTGGTGTTAACTTTTCATTATACCATTAGTGCACCATAACACTAACTACAGAACTCTGTAGTAGTAAGATTTTTTCCAGTAATATTTAATGGATGTGACCCTGTGCCATGTGCTCTAGGAGTCCCTGCTTGAGCAGGGGGGTTAGACTAGATGATCTCTAGAGGTCCCTTCAAACCTTAACCATTCTGTGATTCTGTAAAGGGTGGTACATGCCTGCACTGATGCACTAATGCTATTGGATCTGCACTGCTACTTTTTATTTCCATTCAGTAATATTACAAAAACATTTTTGAATGTTACAGATTTTGGGCTATCCTTTAAATATGTTTCCTTACTGTAGCAGCAGTGTTTCATCTTCAGCATGGTCCTAGACTAGATCAGTTTTGACCTGAATTCTATTCCAAGTACTATCACTGTTCAGTGATCTGCCTTGGTGTTTCCGGCGTTAAAATGGTAATACTATTACTTATCTCCCAAGCACCCCTCAGGGGTTCTAAGAATTAATTAGTGGTGGTAATGGGCTTTGCAAGTATAAAGTGCTTTACATGTTATTATTACTGACAAGGCCAATCAGCCACGAAAAACGGCACACACATCTTTTACTCTGCCTCACTGTGACACCACTCAATAATACAGAAATGCTTGCGCTTGATCATATTCCAAGTTTTTAACATTGCAAATAGCTCTCTGATTAAAAGACACATTGTTCTTTTATTAGCAAAACTAATGAAGTCTGATTTCTTTCTGTCTTATGGCTGGCTTCCCTGATATCTAACAAAAAGTAATCACAGAATAAATCTTCTCTTGTAACTGGGATTTTTATACACTAGCTCTTCATATGGACTCCTTGGTGTTTACACCAGGTGAACTCACACTGAGGCACTACAAAGTTCTCATATTTGACCATCGATTTTCATAGAATATGGTAGATACAGTACTAAGCACTCTGTGAAATTTCTCTAGCAGACCATGAAATTCAGAAGTTACTTGCAAGGACATATAGAAGATAGACATATACAGAGAGAGACGGATCAAGCAAACACCTCCTCAAGCCTTAAGAAGCTAAGCTAAGCTCAGAAAATTTGTTTTCTTGATGTGCAGCCCTAAATTACTATACATTGCCAGAGCCCTGGATTGCATTTAGCCATGCAGTCAATAGAAATATTAAACAGAAGTTCTACAGTTGTATAAGGAGATCCATCACTGGTGAGGCCTTTATGTGACCCTCATCCCTATACCTGTGGTACTTGAAAAAATCTTGCGCCTGCTTTGCTTCTTGGGGAGATGCTGCATGTATGTGATTCTTCTGAGACAACATGCATTTCCTTCTGACATACACTTAGCTGATTAAGAAATAGTTGTTCAGACAGTCAGGACCACTGCTTTCCTCAATATCCTCCTTTGTTCCTCACGTGTCTTTTTCTCCTTTAATCTCAAGTCAGTGAGACATGTTGATACCCATCTCTATCCACAGGTTTACCAACTTGTTCATCATCATGTCTAAAACCTTTGAGTGAGCTCTGCTTCTGCACATTTGTAATGCCTCCATGCAAGACTCAGCTTGTACAGACTTGTGGCAGGAAGTGCAATGTGGACAAGCATTGATTTCTACAGGGATGTTTTGATGCAGTGAGACTGCAGGAAGATTAACAATTAGGGTTACAGAGCTGTCTCTACATAACTACTTACCTACCCAGTCTCTCATAAAGAGCACTACATAATGAGCTGCACATTTGCTTTAGTCACTGTGATGAATATCTGGGCAGTATGCTTTTATATTTTTATTATCAATTATTTAAAAAAATATAGCATGCAGTGAAAATAAGTTTACTGCTGGTCTTTAAAAAAAAAAATCAGTGGAGATTATTTCAAAAAAGGTTTCACTTATTAGACTGCTCTTTCACAATTCTTTCCTCTAACTAGCATCAGTTGCTTCTACACCCTGCATCAAGTCACTTACTTGGAAGTTGTTATTTTAAAAAGCCTAAGGGTACAATATTATTATATACTGGCAACAGGTTAGCACATAATTTATCCGAGATTCACTTATATTTATGCATACACAAGAAAAACAGATAAAAATACAAACTATTTAATATAATTAATTTCTTACCAATATGAGCACTGTTACATAGGAAGCACTCCAGAGTTACAAACAGTAACCAGCACTCTCCAACAGTTCTGTTTTTGTCTCATTCTTGTTTCAAAGTATCTATTTAAATAGGTAATCTGCAAATCAATGTGGAATAGTTTTCCCCTCTGCCTTCTCATAGAGAGACAAAAGTTCACAGCTGAAGCCACTGCAATTTTTGTAGCAGGACCTGGACCTTAAAATTTGCTTCTATAATCTCTCCCTATTTAAAAGGAATCTGAGTCTTAGTTCACTTTCATATTAAAAATATTTGCAGGCAAAGTAAAATAAGGATAAAATAAAGCAAAAATATAGTTGAAATCTAACCGTGTAACAGTTTTCGTTTAATCCAAAAGATCAGAAAGAAAAGAATATCATTACCGTGACAAAGATTTAAAGACAGAAAGTAATTTGGCATCTCATGATTTTTACTGTCACCTGTTGCAAGTCCATACTTGCCTATTTCCAATGGGATATGCTCTCCACAAACACTGAAATCAGCACTGACATTCTATTCACCATGTGAATTTGCAGAATTTACGGGACTATTTTATTTTTATATTTAATTTAATTGGTTTGCCATCTTACTGTGCTGTGATTCAAAATCATGTTTGAAGATCAATTTTGGGGGGTCATTACCTTTCTGGAATTTCATTTGTGCAAGCAATATGGTATCAGTTCTGGATAACATCTAGTTATAGAAGATACTCAAAAAATGGGTCATGCTGACAAGAGCAAAATTTGAGAAATCGGGTAAAAAGCAGTATTAGTAGACATGATATTCCCTTGAAATAACCATAAAGTGTAAAAGAAGAACGACAAAATGAATCAAGATATGAAAGTGAAAAGGCATTCTAGCTGTTTACCATGTTGTGTATAGGAATTTAGAGAACAGCAAGACCGAAATAATTTTATAGCAGTAATCAAGAATGATTGTATATGCATTTTCAATTGCAAATTACTCCAGATTTTATCACTGAGGGCTGCTAAAAAAAAAAAAAAGAGAGAAAAAAGACTACAAAGATTCCTTCAATGAAAACTGGTTGATACAAACATTAAAAAAGTATTTATTTTAATTATTTCCCTTAGGAAAAATTAGGATTAGATTAAATCCAATACTACTTGCATTAGTTCATTCTCTAATCAGGGAATATGTTGCATAAAAATTAACCTGAACTCATACCAGTTTGAAAGAAGACTCAGACCAAATATGCTGTACTGTGTATTGAAAATTATTATTGCTGAACAAGCAATTTATCATTTTAATTGGTTGCTAAAGGTGTTCTGCTACGTGTTTTGGGCTGAAGCCATGGAATATAGTTATCTTCATTAGCAAAATGTCTCTCAGGGACTTATCTGCTTGGCCGCTTACTGAAGATTTTTTAGCATGGATAAATCCAGTCAAATAATTTGCAAGTTTCTATTATCCAAGAGAATCCAAATTTTGGGTAAAATAATTCTTGGTTAGATACTTCTGCTTGCACTATCTGTTTCAACAATTCTCACAGGACTGTGTTTAGATATCACTGAAAACTTCAGCTACACTGAAGCCTACACTGCACTAATTGGCACTGTCGTCAAACTGGTGCCATTCACAGTGAGGAATGTGTTGTATCCTAAAACAGTATTTCCAGGAAAAGGACAGTATATGTGAATTTGGATTTCCTATTCTATAACACCTCCTTCTGAAAGAAGCTCTGGGAGCGCTGCCAGAATCAAGATACAGACCTTATTAAGCAGGTAAGGTTCAAGTGTTCTCATGAACAGAATCAGTCATCTGTTTGCAAAATGCCCCTTATCTGTACTTCCCAAACTACAACTGGCATAAAATCATATTCAAAATCTGAGTCAACGTATTACAGCCTGCAACGCCTACTTTGCAGTCAAGGCTGAACTTCTGTGACATGCTGACAACAAACTACTATTTTCAGTTCAGGGGCTGTGACCAAGGGAAAGAAGACAGGAAGAATCTATTCTTATCTCCAGACAACACTCAGTCCTGGGAAGGTCTGCTGAGCAGTCAATACACACAGCCCATCCAAGAGCCCAATGCTTACCAGGCACTATCAAATTCCCCAGTTTCACTGAGGAGTGTGACAGGGTTGATTAAAACCATGTTCAAACTGCACGGTTGATTTCTGAGCCACAGGAAGCCATTCGCATTGCCTACTTTTGGCATCTAAGATCAAAGTATAAACATCTGCTACTGAAGTTCTCTATAAAATAGCAATAAAAAGATTCAAACAAGAGATTCCCCAATAAATCTAACTATAAGCTGTCACACTGCTATGCGACAGTTATAACAAAACTTCCATATTCTCTCCAATCAAAGCTTGCTAA
This sequence comes from Tinamus guttatus, assembly GCF_000705375.1. The sequence continues at coordinate 607,584 of NW_010584774.1, read as the reverse complement.
TTAATATGCTATGAATCTTCGTAAGATTGGACAACAGATATTTTGAAGGAAGAGACAATACATATTTTCAAGGAAGTAATTATTTCACTCGGCAGCATTATGTTACCTAAAAATAAGTTAAAAACAGTATAAAATAACATCTTCTATACTCACAAATAAAATTTTTCATCCCAGACCGGATTCAAGTTTCCAAAAATAGTCTTTGTTCTCCGCTTGTTTTTGCCAACTTGCACAGTAACATATGGGTCACTTGAGCCAGTTTTGTCTTTAGCTTGCAAGCCCTGAGCACAAAGCACTGCAACAAAAGCACAGAAATGTGTTTTAGCCCTTGTGGCTCTCATTCACTGCCAAGAAACAAATGAAAGAGAGCAAAAAGCAACAGGAAATGAAGCCCTCAAACTTAGAACTCCTCAAACAAGCTTTTCTAGGTCAATTTTTCCAGACTGTTACTTTAGAGATAGAAAAGGCTTTCTTTCTGCACTGCCTATATAAGGTTTAATAGAGTAATAATTTAAAGATACCCTAAAAAGCACAAAGCACACATTTTCCTTGACATGGATAATTCAGATACTCAAACTTTGTTTTAATCAGCATAGCAAGCAATAAAATGGTGTAGAAGAATTCAGCCCAAGTCTTTCAATTTCCTAAAAAGCAGGTAAAAAATCCAAAATCCACAGTGCAGATAACAGAAATAACCATGAATATCCTGGCAGGTTATAGACGCTGCTGATTCTTCTTCATTTGAGACACAAGTTACGAGCATTTTCAGAACACTATTCTAGACAGGTCAACAGTTTAAAACAGTTGTTATTAACTAGATGTATATATATTTGTTAACATTTATGGCAATTAATAACATGATTATAGTTAATGTATATGCATTTTGTGGAAATATACATACATGTAATTTGATTTTCAATTGTAATGTGGAACACTGGAGATCTTAGGAGAATGCAAGACTGTCAGATTCAGGCCTACCAAACCCAAAACAAGTTACAGCTAAAACAGTTGTCGTAACTGCTAACATCAGCAGTGATCTTTTTATTATTTGTGCATATTACTTAAAACATCTCAGTGGCAGCATTTAGTTAACATTCACTAGTGTCAATCATTTTGGATACTGAAACTCACTCATGTTGTGCTCAGAAAAGTAACTTCAAAAAAAAAAAAAGGCATTGTATTCAGCAGATCTGCTCCCTGTGTGAATTTAGTCACATCAGCTGACTTGAACGATACAAGTTTCTGGGGTTTTTGCACATCTCATTCCTGTTAAAACTCTTAGGAACGAACTAGAACGTCTTTTGTCCTCCTCATTCTAAACCAAAATAAATGTTTAGAAGAAAAATGAGTACCCCTCTCGTATTTATGCAGAAAAGCTATGTGCCAACTTAGAAAATCTCTGAGCATGAAGTGGGTGCCCATGTTCCTGCGACTCAGCATCACTGAACTAGAACACCCCCTTAGCCAAGCAACAAGAGCGGATGGGGACACTCAAATAGATGGCATGTAGAATTATAAGATGTGCTTGTCTCACCATTTCAATCGTTAAGATCTCATAAAGGAGATCATCAACTTAACTGTGGAAATTGATCAACCGTGACAAAAAAAAAATGGCACAGGAAGAACTGGTAGGACATAAACCAAACCCAAGATGACCATTTACTTCCCGGAGTTGTATAATCCAAAGTAGTTTTTACAACAATTGTAACACACAATATTTCCAGTTAGTATGTTACAAGATCTATCATTTACAGATGCACCAAATTACAGTTTAACACAAAACTCCAGCTCAAATTGTAGTAAGTCTTAGTTCAGAACCACCAGACTGGGAAGGAAAGAGGTCTTAAAGAAAACACTATATAGCATTTACCTGTGATGGTTATTTTTGCTGACCATTTGGATGTTCCATCTAAAACACTTTGCTTTGCTGCTTTTGTGTATAGTACAAAATCTTCTTTGGAAATATTAAACATTTCCTGGATCACCTCAAATACCTCTGGTCTATTTTTCTCTCTAATCTTCATTCTTTCTTTCATAGCACTAATAATATTCTGTGTTTTATCTTCTGCACCATGTTTGGAGCTTTTCTCAGCAGCTCCTAAAGTGGGAGGAAAAGGTAAATACATTCACTAAAACATTGGAGCCTCCAGCCAACCCCGAGTAATGCAGTACTCGAGATGTGCATTTCATCTGGATTATGCAAAGCCTCTTATGTTTATTCTTGATGACATCTGAAATTACCCACTGATTTAGCTTAATATGCCATGTTAACAATCATCTTCAGTTTCCTGTTATACTTTGAAATACTTATTAAATAGTAAAACATCACTACTAATAAAACATCAGTGCAACTTTGCATGAGAAACTTTTCCTGTTTTCAGTTCTCACTACTCATTTAGACCAAAGTCAAGAGAGTCACTTAAGAATCGAGCAGTATTGCCTCTATCTAGCTGAGAAGATATTCTCATTTTCTACTCTGTACCAGAAGGATTGAGTCCAAAATACTTCACTAAAAAGACGGAGTAATGCATCTTGCATCTTTCTGTGAGAAATCTATATACTCATTAAAAACTAATTTCGTTCCTCAGTCAAGAGTTTGTAGAAACACCCTCAGCTGATAAATCAGCTTTGTTCAGCAGAACAAGGAAAATGAAGCTTTGCAAGCGACCATCTACGATCAGTTTTTCTAGTCTTTAAAGTTCTGCCATAATGAGCTTCTCCAGGGTTCATGGCAGTGGGCATAATCATCTTCATCACTATTACTGGGAATGGTAAGTACCACATTGCAGACAAATAGAACAAAAAGTCACAGAAGTTATTTACTTTCTTATTCCATGTTTATCTGTTATATATTATCTTTCTGACTAATATTTCTTCCCTCATAGATACATGATTTGCTATTTTTAAGAGATAAGATCCTGTTTACTGCTTTAGACTTTTACCTATTCCTGTTTTCCTCTAGATACTGCTCCAGTGATATAAACTCTTCTGAAAAAGGGAGTATATAGCTACTTGCACTCTAAAATCTTTAAGGTAAATCTGAAAGAAAATCCATCTAACTGATCTATAATATTTTATTCTATCTGGACACTTATATTCACTAAGGCTCCTTTGTTACAACTACTTCAAATAGCAGATTTCGCAGCTGGAAAATTCCATAATTTTTATTGCTAGTGCATTATTTTTATTTATTACAGATAACGTGAAACATTCGGCTTTCTAGGGAGAATTTTAATGAGGTGTTAGGACTGCTAAATGACTGCTGATGAATTGCTCATATAACTATAACATGTATCAGCACTTTTTAGTTTTTTAATCTTTGCTCTGTTCTAAGTCAAAACAAAGAGTGCTTACTTCACATAACATAAATCAGTATGGATGCTGTCATACGCACAGGAGAGCAGATAACATGCCCATGTTACAAAACATTATTTTGTAATTGACCGGCAACACTCAGCGAATTCTAAGGGCAAAAGCAAAATTAACAGTATATTTCACCAAATTTCTGGCTACTTTTTCAGATCACTGAACAGCAACATGATCCCATTGTTTAATCAAAAGATATGGCCCTTCACTTCAGGAAAACTTCGGATGACACACACCATTGCAAAAGGTGTGAAGCACTGTGAAATGTCAGCCCTCAGGAAATACTCACTCTGCAAACAATCAGCATTTAGGAGGTCTTGGCACTTCTCATGACATTTGACACCACATTCAGTGCATCTCATGCCTTGCCTCGCTATACCCCAAAGCAGACCTTCACACTCGTAACAGTATGTAGGAGTTGTAGCTGTCCAGACTTCAAAGTTATGAGGTGTAGTTGATGACATTGGATAGATCAAAGCCTGCAAAGTCTTCTTGAAAACATGTATTTTCTGTTAAGTAAGGGAAAAAAAATCAAGATTTTGGTTTAAATGTTTCATAAAGTGAACTGGAGTTAAAGCATACTTCATTAGACTTACAATATAAAAAAATATCAATATATGTATTGAAGTATGAATTTATCTTTCAAATTAGTCGTTTTGTCCTGTAATTTGGAAAGGAAGGTTGGAGTTTTTGACTGATTACAGAAATGGGAGAGTTAAGATGTATTCAGTTCAGTCAATTATAGAATCAACAGAGTTCCATATGGGTGTGTGTGTATTTTGATGTATGAATCTCAAATTCATTAGCACTACATTCACAGATGCATTTTAAGTAATTACACAGTAGCTTACTACTGCATATTTAAAATGCATACACACACTGCACAGTAGGTACCTACTTATGTATAGTGCTTTAATACTACTATCTGTACAATCTCCTCCAGAAATGAAATTAGATGAATTTTATCCTCCTATTCTGAAAGTAGCACGCTCATTGCTTCTCTCTTAAGAGCCAAAATACCTTTTTACTCATAAACAAGAATGGTCTATACTCTCAAAAACAAATATCCCTATTTGGACTAGTTTAGCTTAGGGACTCCTGAGTAATTCTAGCAGGAGAAAAAATCATTGGCTAGTCACTGATTAGCACTGCAAAAAACCTGAGCCTCAGCCCCTTGGTGCTTAATGAGGTGAAGTCTGATAAACAGCCCCTTAAATTATGAATAGAAAACATAGGCTTATCCATCCCCCACAGTGGTCTGCTTTGCTTAGTCTGCTTTATTTCCATGTACCCAAATTCTTCCAAGTCCTGTTCATTTAATGGGAATAAAGCAAGTTCAAGCAGCCTGTAGGTATCATTCAGCACCACACACTGATATGATTTCATGAGAAATTCTGGACTTGTCCACTTCTAAAGAAATAAACTGATTCTTTTAGAAAGTAAACTTGATTCTTTTTTTAGAAAGAAAGAAAACATATGAAAACATATGAAAAGAGACATCCTGAGGCAAACAGAATTTTTCTGAAAATTTGTCCTTCCGGTCATCATTGCAGTCCGTGAAGACACAAGGTTTGCTGTGGTCAACTGGGAAGCAATATTTTGGAAGCTGTGCAATTTATCGACATGAACTCTATCACCACAGCTACTGCGTTGCTAAGTATAGAAGACAAGGTGATGCTTGAAGAGGAAGTAAGTATGAACATACTGAACGGCTTGGTTTTCTCTAAGAAACAAACATTGTGCTTAAGACCCCTGAAAGTTCCTATACCATAAATGCTTATCAACTCAGTTTTATTCGACTGCGAGTATTTAAGGATTAAATTATTTCTGAAAACCTTTGGAGAAAAAAAGAAAAAACACTCCATTATTTAAATTAATTCAATCTGCCACTGCAAACACTTACCATTTCTTCATTGTTTACTGAGGTCCGAATGAGCATTGTCATGGAAATACCAGATTTTCGGGCAGCAAGTGTCTGTTTAAAGCAAATGAAATGTTATTAAAAATTATACCAGAACTTTAGTTGTTGAAACTAATGGCTCCCTAGTGGGGTTTAAACAAAACCGTGGGGAGTTATGAATATCTTTTAGTTTAGTTTATTATAGAGCACAACTTCTAAGGCTTTGGTATATAATGGAAACACTTTTTCCATCATCATTACCACCTTTCTCATCTAAGCTGCCACTTCTTATACAGTTAATTCAGGGTTTATGATTCATTTTTTTTAAACCACAGGTTGCCCCTGTTTTCTGCATTGTCAACTGAATTAATGTGGTACACAGATAGGCAGCCTACCCTAACTGGGAATCTGTTTTGGCTGCAGAAACATGGGAGATCATTTTGTAACAGTCTTATAGTTCAATTTGTTGGTCTGGATAATTTTTTTGTAAATCACTGAGCATTTTCAGAGGTGTGTGTATGTATGTATGTAAAATACTATTTGCCCAAAAATGAGTTTAAGAAACCTTATTACAGACAAAAAAGAACATATTTTTTGTCAAAGACACGCAGTATTCATCCAACATTCTTAGGTCACTATATCGGCAAATTCTATGGTTCTTAAGGGAAGAAAAAGCCATCCAATGATTACTCCAACTCTTCTATTTTGCCTGCATGATCATACACAAACACCTGCCTAGTCCTTGGTTTTGCAGTTATCCCATTTGCTCTAGCACAGCACAAAGAAAAGCATTCCAAACAAATTATTTTTAATATACAAGAAAGAAAGAAATTATATCTTCCTTAATCTTCCTGTAATTTAAATCTCTCTGTAATTTAAATGGATCATTGAAGATTAGAGGATATAATGATCAGAAGGAAAAAGCACATGGGGAAATTAGATTTGTGTGTATCCCAAATACTGTTCCAACACTGAACATGACTTGTGCTATCATGAGCCCTCTTGGCCTGACAGAAACAGGTGAGATTTGTTTTGCTATACAAAATATTAATAACACTGCTGCATTACTGCATTCTTATTTGCAAAATTGGGCTGCTGCATCCTCCCCTCATCCACCCTAAATCACTCCAAGTATGTCTGTCTTATTCTTTACCTCTCTTCTCCCTAATCCAGCATTTGCTTTGTCGTGCATCGCTGCACTTACAGTGGAGCAGCGTAAGGATGATCAATTACATCACTCACTAACCATCAAGTCTACTGGCTTTGTTGCACGGATGCAGCATGAACTGGGTCTCTGTACATTACACAGCAATCATAACAAAACTTCAATTATATTTTCCATATTACACTCTTAGTTTTAGGAAATACATATTGGGTCAAAAACTATTTAGGCTTACATCAGCAGAGAATACTGTCTATGGCTAGTGTCATGACCAATTTCTTCCCATTTTATAATTTTAAACATTGACGTAACTTAAACAGATTTTTTTATTTCAAGAGTTTAAGACTTGTTCATTTTCCTTTTGAATGTTTACTTTATCCTGAGAGCATATCAGTCCAATTTTCATAAAGTTTCCCTTGATAATAATTGAACCTGCAGACAGACACAAATTATTCATCTTGGAAAACTAATGATAGAGTAAGAAGTCATTCTTAGGATAAAAAAAAAATGTTTCATCACTGTCCTATTACAGTTAATATATTGATGTAAAATACTTTTCTTTTAAATTCCCAGCAATTTACCATGATTTTATGATATGAATTTGCTATCAGTTTTCCAAGGCTGTCCTTAATAACAAAGTATTTCTCTTTGCTTGTTTGGGGCCATCTCTTGCTTTTACATAAACCTTGTCATTCAAAATAATTCAAAAATATATGATGTGGAGGTCAGACACTCTCATAAACTGTAACTTCACTTGCAGTAAAATTCCTTCTCATAAATAGTTTTTTCTAATCTGCAATAAAAGGTCATCATAAAACACGCCATTTGTGAAATCGGTAAGATTTATGATGTTTTGCAACATTTATCAGTATGAAAGCACTTACCATAGCCTGAAAAATCCAGCCAAGAGAGGAAAGAAATTATAAAGAATATTAATAATCCAGTAGATTCGAACAATATTTCTACACTTCTGAAACAATCATATAAGTAAACACAAAAGGATCATTTACGATGTATCTGACTATAAACAATTAAGACTAAAGCAAAATGTGTTTTAATATATGTGTACAACGGCTGTAAATCACACCTGCATTTTAACTGATAATGGAGCGGCTACTGATAAAAAAAGGGCAACTTCCAACCACTGCATCTCTACTGTGTCATGAATGGCAAAGAGAATTTTTAATTGATTTTGGAAGTAATTCTGCTATAAAACTGCTGCAGTATAGTCTCTTGTTGCATTTAAGATAACATACTATGTCACAGTTTAGGAAAATAGGCAGATTTGTTAAGAAAACATTGAACTATTATTTGACAAAAGCTTATCTTTTGAAGACAATAACCATTTATTTTGGCTGCCTCCCCTCCAGTTGTCTAGAAATGAGAAACTGGTTTTGGAGTGTGCCACCACCAGACACAGAATATGTATTTCACTGAATTCTGTACTTTTCAAAAGGAAAGTGAGAAAGGTTAACAGCACTTCAAATTCCCCAGAGCAGATAGATTCTACTTAACCTTGTCTAGAATGAAATTCAGAATAAACTACAAAGGAACTTTAATTGTTTTCTCTTTGCTAAAATTTATTTGCCTAGACTATTTTTGCCATTAAGGATAGTGATAAAGCAGATCCCATCACGTAATAGGAAGTAATGGAAGAATCTTATAATACTTCATATCAAAAACGGTTTTAGGGTGGAGGTGGAGAACAAATTTTTTTCCCATTTCAATTTCATTTAAAAAAAAATCCCAAGCACTAAAGTACAGCTATTTTCATAAGCTAACTCAATATTAGAATGAACAGTTTATTATTCCACACAGCATGTAAATAAGCTTAATTTATAAAAAATACATAAATATTTTCTCAGGTTACTTTTTTCTTATAAGAAGTGCAGACAAACTGTCAATTATGTATACAACAGCAATTGAGATAAAGATTTAGAGAACAAGCAAATGAATAAACAGTTTCATGGCATCAGAGATCACTTACCACATCTCGAACAATGGGAAAAGATTTCTTTCTACGCAGGTCTGGCATGCTATCAATTCCATATAGCCCACGGCCAGCTCTGTGGACAGAAAAAAAGAAAAGTAAGATCTGGAGTTTGCATCCTTGAGAAGAACTGGTTATAATATCCATGTGTATAGTTTAAAAAAAATCCCCAAAAAACCAAAAAACAGTTGTCAGTTAAAGATGATCTTTTTTCATTTTTACAAAAAATAAGGAATGTGTTCTGGCATGGCTGACTTTTCTCACGGCATAGCTCAAATGTCACTTTATAATTCCTAAAGCACGTTATCATGTATTTTAAAAGGTTTGGCAGGGGTTTTCCATCAAAAGGACTTGTAAATTTGATACAAATGAAGTAAAAAACTCTGATTAAATACACAGAGCTTTTCATATGGTTTCATATGAATGAGGAAAACAGACTTTATTATGTATTAAAATAATTCTGGCTACAATTTTTAACTCGTGGCGTACTGGATATTACTGTTTTCTCTTGCCTCTGATTAAGTTGTTTTATTAAACACACGTTTAATTCCCAATTTTAGATTTCACCTGCAACTTTGAAGGAACAAGAAAGGAAACTTGGAGATACATCATGGAACACAAGACTGGTGCAACAATAGGACCTTGAAGAATACAAAATGCTCCTGTAATGATATGCTTTATTCTCCCAGACACTTCAGAAGAATAGCAACTAGCATACTTGTATTATCCTCCTCAAATTGTTCAACTGTGCATTTTGAAAGATTCTGGGTTAGATGGACATTTGGTCAGTCCTTATATTGCTGCTCCTATCATTTTCAAAAGCCCAAAACCTACAATCATTTTTGTCACAATAAAGTATGTTCTATCTTTACTATTCCTACAGGTTTATGAAAGAAACAGCAATATATTGACAATATTTATTTCTTTCTTAATTCTCAATAGAGACAAAGCAGCAACTTGGCTTTCTTGCAGCGTCCCAATCAAGGGGCCTTTGAAGAGTTCAGCTCAGGTAAAGTTTAGCCTGGGGGAGAAAGACTGAGAGGGACAATGACATGAGATCACGCTATCTGTGTTATGGGGAGTATTCCAGTTGGTCACTTTTACAATACACTCTTAAATCACAACAACTGAGAAAGGGAAAGCGAACACGGGTGAGTATGTCTATGCAACTTCTCAGGGAACTGGGACTATGGAGCCAAAACAGCTCCACTCAGCCCACATGCTGGTATTTTTCGCAGCTGTCGAAGTTATTAATTCTTCCCACTTTGGAGGACACTAGAAGGGAGACAGAAATGTAATGAAATGGGGTGTCTTCTTGCCCAAAGTCCTGTTTTTAAGATTTTTTGGACACAAGTATAACACCTTATAACACCTTAAAAGAGTGATGAAGCAATGAAAGCAAATCTCGCCTAACAAACTAAGGGACAGCCATACAATTAGAAAAAGTGCAAAAAGTAATTGAGAAGCTATCCTTAAGTTCAAAGAATGCTTTTCTTTAATAGTTGTAGATAACAGGGGACAAAAACGCAAAATGGCAATTAGAAATAGATTTATAAAACCGAAGTATGAACAGCTGGGGCAAAACCAATACGTAGTATGGCAGAGAGAACACTGAAATTTGTGCTTCAGATGTGAGACACCAATTGCTGTCAAGGGAAGCATTACCATTAAAGCTAGTACCAAAAAGTAATGAGTCAGAAAATACTGATGCACACTCCAATCCTGTAGATAATGTTGCTCCGATGAAAATGCTACTCATCACAGCTGCCAAATATTAAGGATCAAAAGCTAGATGTTATACATTTGTAGCTTTTGAGACATGGAAAAATCCCATAAAGTAAAAAAATAGCTCTTGTATCCTGTAATAAACAAAGACACTGAACACTGATTCTCATACGGATTTTGAAAGACTGGATCTAAGATAGGATCATCACACATTCATTTAATCCTTGCAGTTCAACATATCTATGAAGATATCAATAATGATATCCATATTCACAAGATATGTGCTGGCTTCACTACCAAAGATCTATAGGTTTAACTCAAAGCCTGCGGACTCAAGGGAGTCGATAAGAATCTTTTTCCAAGAATTTTTAAAAGGACTGAGGTTAAACTCTAAAAGCACCATACCCGGCTCCCCCAATACTATTGACCATTTTGGCTTCTAGGAAAGATCTTTAATCTCTGAATATTAGTAACTTAGTCATCTTCTCTCTTTATTTTTTTTTAAACATATGGCACCAAACAATCACATGATGAAAAGGGGGGTAAACAGTATTTCCTAGTAAGAGAAGAACCAAAAGACTTTTGATTTTATATTGAAAATACTCTTCATAATTAAACTTTATTGAGATTATTTCCCACAGTTCTTAAACATACAAGTCTTAAGTAAAGATTTAGAAAGTTAGTGAAAAGATGTCCACAGCCTCTAATTAAGCCCGTAGTTTAAATAAATATTAGTTTTATACTAGGGTATAGATCACTTCAAAAATAATTCCTGTTTCCCTGTACATATATACGGCTAAATGGACCTGAAGTAGTAAACAGAAGTAGGCATAAAAATTTGGAAGACTGATATGACAACCAGTCTTCTAACTAGGTGCAAAAGTGAAGTTTAACTCATTTCCATTTCAAAATAATGATGAAAACACAAAAAGGTCAGGACTCTCTCAGAGACTGTACTCTATACGGTATTTCAAATTAGGTGAGTACTGTTTTATACTGTTCAAACCTATGAAGCTGAAAACCATGCATCTAGAAGTCCCAGGTAGCTTTAGTAACTAGTAATGAACTTGATTTTGTTTCACTGACTCTTTTTTTTTTTTTTTAAACTTTTGCTGACTGCCAGCCAACAGCCAAGTTTCAGAATTTTTGTGAAGATGTCATCATGGGCAGGTAAGGAAAGGAGATGTTGAAATGCATCAACAATGGTATATCATAATGAGAAAATGTAGCCAGGAGTTTTCATAAAAAGAACTATAAGAATGGAACCATAAAGATTAATAAAATTAATAATGGTAATGTAGTCACACTCCTTAAAATATCTGAAGGCTCACAAATCCATATTTGGGTACTGATAAATAATTTTTGCTGTAGGTGCAAAGTTCATACTGGAGTTGTAAAACTGTAGATAGAATCACAGAATGCTTAAGGTTGGAAGGGACCTCTAGAGATCTAGTCCAACCCCCTGCACACGCAGGGTCACCTAGAGGACGTGGCACAGGACTGCGTCCAAGCGGGTTTTGAAGATCTCCAGAGAAGGAGACTCCACAACCTCTCTGGGCAGCCTGTTCCAGGGCTCCGTCCTCTGCACTTCCTCCCTTGAGGTATTTATATACACTGATTAGATCCCCTCTCAGCCTTCTCTTCTCCAGGCTGAACAGGCCCAGCTCCCTCAGCCTCTCCTCATAGGGCAGATGTTCCAGGCCGCTGATCATCCTTGTAGCCCTGCGCTGGACTCTCTCCAGCAGCTCCACATCCATCTTGTACTGTGGAGCCCAGAACTGGACACAATACTGCAGATGTGGCCTCACCGGGGCTGAGTAGAGTGGCAGGATCCCCTCCCTCGACCTGCTGGAGACATGACCACTGGCAGAAAATATCAACATTATAGAAGAGATTATAGGACTAGATTTAGAGCTTTTCTTGGTCCTCAGTGTACTAAAATGGCACCAAAGAAATACCAGCATTTCTCTGCAAATGAAAGTTGGATTAAAGGAGCTAAAAATACCATACTAAGAAATGAAAAAATGAACCAAATCCCTCTGTAGGGGGAAAAAAAAAATCTTTATCCTGGTCAACTGAAGAAGTTATCAGAAAGTTTAATGCTAGACTAGGCTTTACAAAGGCAGTTTATCTACTCAGAATTTGAGCTAGGCTGTGTTTGCAGTGTAAAATGTGTAAGTATTAATTTCAGGCCCACGGGTGTGTGAGTTTCAGGTATGAGGAACACACAAATAAAAAGGTATTCTCACAGCCACAGGATCTAGTTTCTGTAAAGTTACAGGAAGAAAAGTCAGCTGGAAAGAAAGGTGTAAGGCTGTCAAATAAATGTTCACATGAGAACAACATTAAGACTGTTACTGTGACAGTGGAGGGTGAATGAGGAAGGCTGCGTAGAAATCTAGGTTGTTTTTGAGCTCTACAACAAAAACCCCAAGGGGAAAGTGGCAGGAAAAGGTCTAAGCATGAAACTCAAGAAAAGCGCAGAAGGTGCACAGAGGAGAAAGGCAACTGGGCCAGACCTAGGTCAGCATCCTGACTGTTTTATATCTCTGGGTAACTGTTAACAGTCTTGAATCTTTTCAAATATAAAAATAACTCTTCTGCTAATGTTATTTTTTCTCTTCAGTGTCTTGTATTTTTAGAAACTATGGCTTTGTCAAACATGTGGTTTAAAAATGGGAATAGGAGAAAAGGCTACGTATATACATGAATATTTTTTCCTTTTAGTAGACATATCTAGAGCATGTAGAGGGAACTTTAGAAGGGTGTAAAATGAAAGTTCCTTTTCATCTAAGCTTTGTGTGTGACCAACAAAAGGCATTCAAGGGTAAAACCTAATACTAGATGTCTGAAGACTTAGCCACTCTAGCAAAAAACCTCCAAACCATGCAAATAGAACCTATGTTCCAGCTGCTCTTCAGTTTTACTAAGACTTTACATTTTCACTTCTGTATGAGTGCCTGTGTATTCATGCATTGGGTTTGGTGGGAAGACAGAGGAAAAGTATAAAGGCAGGTACTACGCAAAAGGAGGACTCAGTCCAATAAATAATCTGATCACTTATTTAAGATTTTGACTGGCAATCTGTAGATACAGGCATGAATAAAAGGATAAGAGAAACAGCCATTGCATCTGAAGTGGTTTTATGCACTGGCTGCCCGTACATACATCCTGGCTACTGGATGCCTTTACAAAGGATTAACACACCTTTTCCTCAGTGGATTCAGTACTGGAATCCTTTAACCCATGATTGGAAGGGAGAGCATAAACAAAAGTAACTTCGGCCTATGGGGTCTCTGTCGATATCAAAAGGTCTCCTTAATTCCAAGACTCATTTTTGGTCTTTAATCTGCTTTTACTAACCAACTAACGAACAAATGTCTACACTCTTGTACTCTGTGGTTCCAAGTTTTACACCTACCCAGGCAATGCATACAGAAATACTGTACTGTCTTACAGCTTCTTGCAGGTACAGGGCTCAATACTTTGTTTCAGTGCTTTCACATACAAACTGCTCACAGAATGTGACCCTTAACATCTACTTACTGTATAGTTTAGCTCTCTCTCTTTCGTATAAACTTAGTTTTTAAATTCTTAAGAATACCTGCTGAAAGGAATAAACAACAACAGTTTTAAGAACTATCTTTTTTTTGCTAGTCCCATACACTAATGCTTCTGAGAATGACAATACTTAATTTCAATTGATGAGAGCTTATAGTGCAGTTGTCAAGATGTCAGATTCCTGCTTCTCAGTGGAGAAATATACTATTATTTGTAGTACCTCATGTCATAAATTATTCCAAACTAAGGGCATCAAAGCCTAGTAGTAAAAATGAGTTGACATTGCACAGCGCAAGAGAGAAAAGGAGAGTCTACCTTCCTTTGTGAATATGCCTAAAAAAAGTTGATGTACTGAGTAACAGACACTGATGTCTCTGCTTCTAATGTAGATTAATTTTTCAGCAAAGAAGCCAACAAATCCAAGTTATCATACATCAAACTGAAAGTCTATGCATGAGAGCCATGATTTGCTGTCAGTGTGGCCTTCTGATGAAATCAATGGGTAATTCCATCACAAGAGTCACGTGAACAGAGACATAATGAGCTGATGTTTTTGTGGCTAATATATTACTGAATAGACCTTTAAATCAATTATCTATCAAGGGAAATGAAACTGCTTCAGATGATGCTAGTCTCACGTTAACGAACAAAGTGAACAAAATGCTAATGACCAAAATATATCAAATGACTTTTGTATTCACAAATAAATACGAAAAAATCTCAGCACTTATACTGATCTGTTTTTAAAATTTAAAGAGATAGGAGGAAGCAGGTTAGTGAAGTACACAGAAGGCCCATTCAAAGAGAGAGAAGTAGTTTTGGGAGAACAAGAATTAGTATTTACTGCTCAAAATATGGCAAAAGTTTTGGAACTTAGGTCATGAGAGAATTCCCTTTCCTGACTTTATGTGAAAACTGCAAAGAAGCAAAGTAAAAGCAAACCAGGTGTCATTTGGGAGCAAGGAAAAAGAAGTACACTATCATTTTAGTCTAGTGTTAAAGAACAAGTTACTAACAAAATTAAACAATTATCTTTTACAACATTTAAGTGTTTCACACTTTCACAGCAACAAGTCCTGTACAATGTAACTGATGGTCTACTAGTTTTTATTGCACCAGCTAGCAGCAGCTTTTCCAGCTGGGTAACGAAAATCCTAGGGGGTGGAATGAACAACACAGAAACCAGCTAAGCCACTGTAAAGCTGAATGTAGACCTGAACTTGTATCAAGTTGTTTGATGACAAGCACAAATGTTGCCATAATTAAACCTTCTACAGCAAGGAATTATATCGAGTAGATTAGTGCAATTAGTATCAGCTAGCTAAAAAAAAAAAGAGGTCACAGAAAAGCTTAGTACAATCCAGATTCTGTTGTCTACTCTTAAGACATCCAAATTAGAAGATTTAATATAAATTAGATAATTTGATCTCATCTCCTTAACTCTAACACAAAGCATCACCGCGGGAAACTGTGCTTACGTAGTCTGCCACCAAGGTGTTAATATCCTTTTTAGATATTTAAGATTAAGAAATGGTAAATTTATCCCATGGCTTTTACTCTCTTTTTATTATTCAGTTTGGAAGTAGAAAAGGAATTCAAAAGAGAAAGGAAAGATTTTCTGCAAAAGAAATTCTAGAGACAAATTCAGGGTAACTATCCAGAGATAACCAAACAAGATATCCAAGCTTCTGCCATGTTCATTCTCTTTCAGCAACTGAAATAAATCTATTTTGCCTTATTAGATTTCAAATATTAGAATGGTACTGTTATATTACTACACATTTATTAAAATGCAGACACAGAAAACAACTCACTGTACAGAGGTACAAAAATTTTGCCCTCCAGTTGACCTGTACAGCTGAACTGCTATACAAGTTTATTTTGAGAAGTAAAAAAACGAAAAAAGAAGATAAAAACGGAAGAAAAAAAGAAGGAAAGAAAGAAAACACTTCCAGACTATGACATTGTTACCTTGATTTTGAAACAGTTCTATTTTTGTAGAAGATTTGGAAACAAAAGCAAACCTTAAAAAAATTACTACAGTATAACTTGCAGCTAAACCAAGAATTCACAGCCATATTTGTACTTACCCAGCAAATGCCTGGACTGCATAAAGCTTGGATGTATCCAAGGAACTTCCGCTTACTATCCGAGCCTTTAAGAATGAACAAACAAACCAAAATGATGTACAGTCACTCAGGTGTTCTTTATAAGTTTGGGACAAATTTTAAAACATAAAACACCTAATATGAAAAATGTTAAGCAGGGTCAGCTCCAGGCCAAAGCTACATTAACTATTGCTTTGGAACACATTACAGTAGCATTCAGCATTTAGTAAAACAACACTGGTAGAAACCATGGGAAGGTATTAGACACTGCTTCCCACATACTGTTGCTCTAAGTCTGAAAGACTATGCATTATAGATAGTAATTAGAGGCTAAAATCTCAGATATCATGTTTGACAGTAGCA
The DNA here is from genome assembly GCF_000705375.1 of Tinamus guttatus. Next base: position 591,409 of record NW_010584774.1, on the reverse strand, counting down.
GACCCCTGTGCTGGAAATTATGATAAGCACAACAGTGAGGTTTATTCTGTTTATAATGTATTTATGCAACACATTTGCAATACACTCAAAGGAGAACGAAAGAATGGAAAGCTGGGAAAAACATGCAATTTTCACAACTAAAATGAAGGAACCAGATCAAATAGGTCACAAACATCAACAAATTACATGATCCCTATAATAAATACATGATTATAAACCTTTTCATCCACAGAACTGCTATCTGAAAGAGAATTGGGAAGAACAGGAATATAGGTTAGACAAAATGGTTTCTAAAAATATCACTTATGCTATGAAAAGCTTACTATTTTCATTTGTTAATGCAGGAACAAAAAGAGAAGCAGAACCTGAGTATAGTCAGTTTTTCTACTGCAGCAAGATCATTATCAATATATTTTGACAAGAAAGAAAAATCGTTTCCACAAATAGCAACCCCTTTCACTTATGTACATCTGGTTGGACATTATATAGTTTATACATCCCATTTCAATGTAATTGCCAGGTTTTCAGATAATTCTTAAAAGAAATGCATATATTTAATACAGTACAAGTGTTCACATTAATTCTCATTTACAAGAAAAATGAAATGACAGCTGCACAAATGATCTTTACCCCAGGTCATAACTACCATATAAAAATGATGGTTGTATGAATTTAAAATATATATAATTAAAAATTGCTTAATGCAAATACAGGAGCTATGGGATGACAAGAAAAGCTACCTCCAATTTCACATCCTGTCAATTTTAAAATACTCGTCGTTTCAAAATATTTTTATATACTATTTCATTAGCAAGTTTCTGCTTAGTTTGGACACTTCATATCATAGACTGCACACATGGCCCTGCATTGCTTCAACTGTCACCTCACTGATCTTTTTTTTTGCCCCCTTCCCCAAAGCAAAACATATTTTCTACCTACTCCTTAAATAGCCTCAATATTTTTCAGATGTTTGGAGATACCTCACACCACCTTAAAAAATGACCATCTATACCACAGACACACAGTGTGCTTTATGACATTTTTAATGACATTTTTAAACAGTTTTACCTAGCACATCACAACTACATGTAGAAAAAATATCTTGCCAAGCATTAAGGTGAATACACTGTAGTACTCATCACCCAGGAAAAACAGAGGCTCTGTTGTTGTGCCACCAATTTTAGAGGCTACTTATGTGATCAGTATGGAGCATGTGCACAAGAGCAGCCACAACAGAACCCGCAGCTGCTAAGCTGCTCAAAAAATGTTGCATTGGCCTGACTATATGTGATTTTGTATTATTCAAGAAAGTAAAACAGGGTTGAACTACTAGGTATTAGCAATGTGCTAAGGACAAACTTCAATCCACAGAAAATTCAGTTTTGCAACAGTCTCTCCTCCTTTGGGAGTGCAAAAAATTAGCCAAACTAGCTTGACCATGTGTTAGCTTTTCATAGAATCATTAAGGTTGGAAGGGACCTCTAGAGATCATCTAGTCCAACCCCCCTGCACATGCAGGGTCACCTAGAGCACGTGGCACAGGACTGCGTCCAACGGGTTTTGAAGATCTCCAGAGAAGGAGACTCCACAACCTCTCTGGGCAGCCTGTTCCAGGGCTCTGTCACCCTCACTGTGAAGAAATTTTTCCTTAAGTTCCTGTGGAACTTTTGGTGTTTCAGTTTCTGGCTGTTTCCTCTAGTTCTGTCAGTGGCCGCCACTGGAAAGAAGCCGGCACCATCCTCCTCACTGCCTCCCTTGAGGTATTTTATAGACACTGATTAGATCCCCTCTCAGTCTTCTCTTCTTCAGGCTGAACAGGCTCAGCTCTCTCAGCCTTTCCTCACAGCACAGATGTTCTAGGCCCCAATCATCCTTCTTTCATATTTATTACATCATTTTCCTTTGCAGTTAGTACTTGAAAAGAAATGCACCAGTCTAATGGACTCCTTTCTCAATACATACTGTATATATACAGCATGCAACTGAATGCAAATTTCCCAGAAAGTTTTTGAACATTCCTAGTTTCTCGAAGAAATGGTCATGTCTTCAGAGACAAAGCTTGTTTGTACACTGCTTAGCACTTAACTCTTCTTCTGAATTCAGCATGGGTAAAATAATTTCAACTGTGAAGGAGTTTTGTTAGTTTAGAAACAAACAGGGAAGTAGGCAGAAACAACGAGCATGTCACTTTAGCAGGCAAGACTACAAGAATCGAGAGCAGTGTTCTTTGATGTAGACAGGAGACAAATTGTGATAAAGCACAAGACCCCTGACTGTACTTTGATCTATGGAATACAAGGCTAGACATTTCAGATACATCTGTAGATGGTAATGATCGACTTAAATGAGCACGCATTTTAGCAAACGACTAAAGTTTAGATAAACAAAAAAGTTTATGCATGCACGAAGAACAGTGCAACATTCACTTCGTTAACCCTGAGGGATGATTCTTATTTTATTTCCATTAAGTCTTTTTATTTTTACTCTATGGAAACTGAAGCCTTACTTCTTACTGTATGGAAATTGAATCCTGATGCAACCCCGTAAGAATTAAGGAGGTAATTATTTCTATACAAGATTTTGACGTCTGATGTATTTAGTAAATAAATGGCATTATTTGTTTCCACAAGCGAGTGTAAATACTCATTTCAATCCAACCAGTGTTGGACATACAAACCTGTCTCACTGCCTGCTTATAGCAACTGTATTCATTTTATACAATCAGAGAACAGGAGAAAGAACAAAAAGCCAACCTCCTCTGAATTCTGAAACAATTAATTTCAGACAATTCCGAGATCAATACATAATTGCTAAGAAAAGGAAATAAAAGACGAAAAGTGAATACAAATAAAAGCAGCAAATTAAAGTAGATTGTGTATCCCCAAAAAAACCAAAAAAACAAAAACACAAAATAAGCTACGCTGAAATAATAAGTGCTGCGCCCAGAAGCTAAAATTATCACTACACAACCAAATATTGCAGCAGCTCAACCTAGAGGGTGTTCTGTTGCAGAAGCACACTCTAGGAAGATATGCTGTATAATGCTTAAAAGATATTATTAAAGCTAGTACATCAGAAGACATGAGTGATGCTTGTCTGATACAGAGAAGGTCAAACTTGAATAAACGTTGGTTGACAGCAGAAAGGGAAGAATTGCTGCTAGCAGTTTACTAGCATTGATGTAGAAAAAATCACTAGTGGATACACTAAGAGCCAAACTAGGAGATCAGCTTGGTGAAGATGAACAGCCATTTCTGTCTTAATCGTAATTGGTCTGTAAATCTAGATAAAAACAAAAAAGGTATGCTGTAAAAATCATCTCTGCTGCTTATAGCTCGAGTCCCATTTGACTTTTAATGGGTTGTTTACTATCGCCTTTGAACAGTTACTAAATACTCCTAACCAATTCTGAAATTTGCCTCTAAAAGGATAAAAGACTGTCTTCCAAAAACAGTACTTCATCACTGAATGTGATAATAGTGCTTCTCAATTTCTGATAGTCTCAGTCCCCTTGAAGACTGGGTTTTCCTGAGTGTCTCCTCTTGCCATCTCAGAATGAGAGGGTAAAATACAAAGTGCTCTGTTCAGATCCCATAATAGAATGAAATAGTGAAGCATACGTTATCCATCAAGGATAAATATTTTATCTGTTTCAATATAGTGACAAACATTAAATTCAACGAAAAACTAATTAAAGTCCAGGAAAGCAAACCAATTAATGGGTTATGGCCTCTTCCACATCTTTCTACAGAACACAGCAAGCATCCCCACATGATATTTGACTTCAATCACTGTGTCATTAGTCTTACTTGCAAGCTCAGGTCCCTTTATGTTTCTTCTAAAGAAATCCAAAAAAACAGACATTTGCTTTGACACCTGCTGTGAGAGTAGTTCCTCAAGACTCTTAATGAAAATAATAAGGAAATCACATAAAATTTATAAGAAGTAACAGCATAGACAAGGACTTTACTGTAATACACAGCTTGGTTTGAGGTACCAGTAGAAACAGAGGTGACAACCGGAGAGGAACTCAAAATGGCTGCTCAGAACATAGGCCTAAGCTGTCAACCACCTTAGCCAGCAAGGACCACGTCTGCAATAACGAGCAGTGTAGTGCTACAGGTACAGATCTGCAGATCAGAGCAGTTGCTGCTGAAGATCCAGTGTCCACAATGCAAGTGTGTCAGCAGTACTTACACTTACTTCACACTAGCTATAACCTGGTCCTGTGGCTGACAGCCATTAGCTACTGAACATGAGCTGTAAGCTCAGAGAGCATCTCTTGGTTTAGTTTCATCTGAAAGAAATCTGCACCATGCACTCTGAGACTCCTAAGTGATAGAACTAAATCTAGTGAACTGGTAAGACTAGGAGATTTGCTTCAAAGTGTATTCCCGATCCAAAGCAAAATACTACCGGTGACAAACACTTAAGTCATAGAGATATCCCAGTGCTCAAGATCAAAGCAAATCAGAACGCCTGAGAAGTAATGCATTACCTGCAATACTGGGACTACCTAACAATTACCCCACTGATCCTGTAGGTCACTACATATTTGAACTCAATATGAGTATTTGGTGAACCAATAGGCTGTACTAATAACTGGATAGATATAGCTGATTTATCTTTCTTGGTGCTTAAAAGGTTTAATCACCTTTTAAAATTTACGTATCATTCTAAATACCAAGCTTGTTTATGTAAAACTTATCTGACTCTTAGACAATTTTTCTTCGGGTGCCTCTCTACACATAAATAACATTATATAAGTTCTTAAGTATAACATAAGCATATATATATATGTTAACTAAATGGTTATACTGTTCACTGAAGGGTTAAAATGCTAATAAAGATGACCAATAAAAGATTTACTCCACAACCTTGGTCAACTGCTTAACTTAAAATTACCTCTAAACCTCTAACTGCTTTGCAGTAAAGTGGGAGAAGACAGACTAAATTTTGAGCAGTTAACCATCAGGGAGATTGATCATATGAAGAGCTGTGAAGTTAATGACCAAAAAAAAGTCTTTTAATGGTGACACTGCTCTCACTTATCAGTAGAATTCAATACAGAAAGGCTGTCCACCATTTTCACAGAAGAAAAAAAGATCTGCTTAACCAAGTCACTGCCACCCCTGAAAGCATCACTGTCCTCATAGATACTACCCTAAGATTATACTACCACGAAAATTCCCTTACCAGCAGTAATCTGATTCTTAAAACAGATGGTCTTGAATTTCCTTTCCTGTAGGTGAGAACATGCGTAATCATGTTATAAAACATGCAGTGATCTGCTCTGCTTGTGCTTGTTTTTAAAGCTTAGGTAAGCACGATTTTCTTCTGTGGAATTCCAGGATCATCTGCAAATGTCCCACCAATCTCTCAATTTTCCAGTTCTGAGCTGAGCTGCTATATTTTCTCAAGTAAGTGTCTTTTGCCTAAAGAAAAAAAGCTAGTACACCATCAAGTCTTTAATGCTTTTCCGTCGGTTGCTGTATTGATTATCGAAATGCAGCCAGGAGCACCCAAACTGCTTTGGAATCACTCCCACTGTCTTCCATTTTGTTCACTTTCCAGCTCCTTCTACAGCCTTCAAGTGAGCAACCAGAAGATGCCCAAGCAAAGGGTACCAGAACGTGGCTTGAACTGTGTCTGCTTTCCCTTCCTTCCTTATGCACAGAGGAACTAAAACTTGCATTGAAAAGCTGGTCTACATGCAGAGTAAGCAGTCTGCATTAGATTAAAGCAAACCTACAAAAAAGTCCCCAAACTCCTCCCAAAAATCCACAAGCTAATCACAAAAAAAGTTATTTTATATGACTGAAATACATTTCTCAGATTAATTTAAATAGCAGATTAATGGAAGATAAGCAAGTGTTACAGGTAAACACAGGGACCTCAAGGACTGCAAACCTGTTTATCAATTAATCAGAAAATCAGGTCTGAATACAGTAATCAAAATTTACTTTTATGATGGAACTCAGGCCCGCATTAAGACTACATGTAAACTAATAAGGATTCAAGTCTTGAATAGGCAACTTTCAGTGACACCACTGTGAACCAATGTACTGTATGTTTGATTCTTATTGCCCTCTCTGTTGCTTATTACTGCTTCTCTGGTAAGTGCCAAAACCGCCAACCAGCTTCCCGCTGCTCCAAGTTGTAGAAGCAGTGACTGCTGAGGGCGGCAGCAATTCAGAGCGATTAGAGGCAAAAGGAAAGCTCCTTTAAACGATCATACCTGGAAATCAACCACAGTACAATTCTGAGAATCGCACATTCTAGCAGAAGCTATTCCTGTAATATTGCAACACGAGATGCTGAAGGCATACTTTTTTTTTTTTTTTTTGCACCTAGATAGAGACTTTTAAATCCCTTAAGATTCGTCTTCTTCTCTATTCTCTATTTCTCTCAGAGATGCTCAAGGGAGTCTAATATGGCAGTCTCAGGGCATTGCCCAGGGTCACTTCAATCTGCCAGGAGGTTTGCCTGAGGAATGGAGTTACATTAATTACTAATAGCACAACTTCTTCCTGTTGTTTTTACTTGGTGCCAGAGGAAATCATTTTGAAGCCACAAATCTATGACAATGCACACTCTCCCTGCCTTCTGCATGTGTTTAACTGCTGTTGTGAACACTGACGTGGTATTCACTGGCTTGTATGTGGAACATAGGGAACAGGCTGTATGTAATGCTAAAGCAGACTTTACATGTAGTAAAAAAATAAAGTAGTTTTTACATGAATCTTTGAAACTTTCTCAAGTGTATTTTCACTCAGTGAAAATACTTAATATAATCGGTATTAAACATCAGAGACTGAGAAAGCAGAAACTATTAGCATTAGGTAGTAGAAAGTATAATTGCATACATGTTTCTAAACTGATAGGATTTCAGATTTTATACTACAGATACTTGAGAGAACCAAGTTTGTTTTCTTAAGATTCTATCTACCGTTCACTCATCTTAGAGGCAAAAAGAGTATTTGTATTTCTTTCTGCTTAGAACATGGAAACAAACTGTGCTCACTAAGATAACAGACTGTAAAGGAAAACACTGGCTCCTAGTATAACCTTGCAGTTCTGCTGTCCTACATGGAAGTTCCTGGTTGATAAATGAGGTCAAAAGTTCTATTAACAACGCTCTGATGTGGGAGATTGTAGTAATGAGCATGCACATTCACTGCAAATTGAAAACATTTGCAGCAGTTCAATAAAAACATTTCTGTTCAGAGCTAAAGAGCATTCATTTTTATTGATACTTTGGTGTTAGCATCATGTCATATCATCACTTAATGCTAAAATAAAAGCTTTAAAAGATGCTTTAATCACTGAACTATATAAAAGTTAAAAGAAACAGGCAAAAAAATACTTGAAAAACAGCTGAAGACCTGTCTAGCATTAGAGCATCTAACACTAACTTCATGATAAACAGGAAAGAGATCACAGAATAAAACCACAAATAGCTATGCTATTTTAATTGTTTTTAGAATTGCTTACAAAATGTGTAATCGCTTAGAAGTAGGGAAATTATTTTCTTATGAAAATTTCTCACTTGATATTTTTATTAGGAAAAAAATGCAGGAAGTTTTGTTTTCTACAGTATTTGGCATTTAAGAAAATAAAAACCTAAGTAGGGAAAAATGCTTGCATGGAAAATAGTAAGTATTTATTGAAAAGTTTTTATCTAGAATGATTTTTTCTGAAAAATAATTTGTCATAATTAAATCTTGTAATAAAACCGCCTGACTACTGAACAAGGAAGAAAACAACGGTCACAGAGGAAATGAACCAATATTGCAAATATTATTACAGTTTTCATTAGAAGATGTTTTGACACATTTTGGAAAACTGCATGACAAATATATCTATAGTTATAGCCAAGCAAAATAAAGTCCCACAGGAAGAGATAAGTAACTGACTTAGCTAACATGACTTGGACAGTGAAACGCTTCAGCTGAATACAGTCACCACTTCAAATACAACAGTAGGAAGCTGCTAATGAGAACTGAAAGTTACCCACAGAAGCAGACAGCTCCACACAGTAACCTTGAATATTTAAGAACCACTTCTCCAATCCTTTATAAAGGGCGAGACAGGCAGCTATAAAAGTTCCTGCCTCAAGCACTAAGTGGCATTTGTCTGGCACATAAAACTTATTACTATACTACAACCACAAAATAAGCTAAGGATTTGATATTATTTTTAATATATATGTTTTTACCTGCACTGTGCTTCTCAGAATCTGTCAATGTAAAGTCAAGGACTGTCCAATACTGCAGTCTTTGATAAGAAAATGATACTTCTTTTAAATAACTATCATTTTTTCCACATGTTAGATATTACAAAAATATAAGAACATATACTCACAAATAAAAGAATAAGTATCACTAATGCAAAAAGCATGCTTTTTTTTTTTTTTTTTTAAAAAACTAAAGCGATTTTAGAAAAAGGCTCAGCAAGATGATTCTGCTTAGGACTTAACAAATCTCCCCCACTCTTCCTGTTATTGTTAGCTTCTGTACCACAGACACACATCAAATCAAATTACCTGCTGTTTGTCTGAGCTCTGCTTGAAAGTAAGTTGGAACAAGTGAGTATAATTATTGAAGATATGGACTGATATGAAAAGCCAAGAAGTGGCCCAGTAGAATGCTGGCATAATCTTTTTCTACCTAGGAGGTCACGGACTAATCCCACTGATTTTCATGATCGCTATATTAAAAACATTTCTTCATTTTTAAGAATCAAATATATACAAATATTACCTTTCACCCAGCTTCAAAGCTTCCTTGACAGAGGAAAGGAAAACAGACAAACAAATTAAAAAGACAGCCACCTTCCCACCTCCTCTAGCTCCTGAAAGCTCTGAAACTGCACTCTTGCTTATCTTGACAGTTATCTCTCCTGTCTTATGATATAGAGAAGCGTCAGTTTTACCCTATTTGTGCTAATTGGACACTGAGACCAGTGAGTTAAGGAAAAAACATTGCTTTGGCTTTTACTCATCTATTTCCTGTATATATTTCATTCCTGTTTTAACTACTAAGTTCAAGATGTAGAAGAAGATATTTTCCATCAACTACAGGATGGGTTTCAAGTGGGTTGTTATTACTGGATCACTTTACAAATAATCCTTTCATTCTGAGATCTCCCTTTCCTCTGTATTCTAACAACCTGTTGTGTAGCTGCAAAAAAACAAAAGAAAATAACTTGAGAAAAAGGTAGAGATGCCGAACTGTAGAATAGGAAACAGCGTTATGACTTGTTGTGTGTAAAAACTTAACATTAAGTTATGATCATTTTTTCTCTAGGAAAAAGAAGGTAGAACAGCAAGGGCACAAAAGCATGATCATCTCTCTCTCCTTCTTCATTCTTGGCTGATGTGCAGCTGATGGACAAGATTTCCCTCTGCGAAGCAGCAATTACACGAGTGGCACCTGGAGCTACACACAGCTTGTGGACCTGTGATTACAACCAGCAAAATCACATGCTGCTGCTCGGCCTCTGCAATTAACAAACATCAATTCTCAAAGGGAATAAAAATGTCAAGAGATGAAAGAAGTTCTGCCATCATATCTCTGAGATCCCCATGTTCCTTAAAAAACTTTAACTTGTTTTAATGGCCAACTCCAGAGAAACTACTAGCAGATCAGTCAGCAGCTATTTGCTGGAGCAAACAGATGATGGTCCCTTTTGCTTTCAGTGTTTTTATCTCTGTTTTCTAGTTAACCTGTATTTTATCATGTACCATACACCTTATTAGAGTATTAGTGACATTTACAAACAGCTCTATGAGCAAAACAATTAGAAGGTACAGACTATCCATAAAATCCTCTTTATATAGGTTTTTAATCTGAAAAGCAGTAAAATCAAATATAAGCAAGCACAGAAAAAAGGAACTCTCATAAAATACTATGTATTAGACTATATAAAAATGCAAATGTCTGTAAATTTGTATCTGTGCTTATTGCTACTTTTTTTTACATATCTGTTTTATCTTTACCAAAGCTGATCACACAAGTTATCATTATATTCTCTATGGCTGAGGGAGGCAAACCACATGGCTGACATGACTTCAACAGTGCTTTTGCATCATTAGGAAATGGAGACCTCACAGTTACAACTTCGACTTAAGCATCCAGGGAAACATAATGGTATAGATGCTCCGTTGATCACCTGGAAAATGTGCATGAAGAGAAAATCTGGCACCTGTCCCATGAAAGTAGACAATTACGCTTGGGTGGCAAAATAACCTCTTCATCTTAGCACATTATTGTGATACTGTGCTTCCCCAATAGACTAGAGGAAGATTTGAGCATGTTTACAAATGCATGTTTTCCAAGTTGCTACTTTTTTCCAAGACATATGTTTGGGTCTTCACTCAGCCAGTTGGTTTAACAGGATTCCTTTTATCCTGAAATCGCTTTATAATAGAAACAGAAACCTGAGTGCTGTTAGACAAGGCTTTATTTTTTTACAAACCTAGGCTATTTTGCAAAATATGTCCAAGTTATATAGATCCAACAAATGATGTGGTTTGAGCGAACAAAAAACTAGAAAAGCTACCAAAGAAATATATACTTGTCTTGAAAATGGCATAAATTAGTTTAAATAGGTACTGTTTTAAAATTGATGTAATATTGCATGCGTAAGTTGCACTTCTCATGTCAAGTTTTCTTAAGCCAGAACCACATAACCACACAGAAACAGAAGCACAGCAATGCATTACTGCTGTACTTACCGGTTTCTAATGTCAGCATCATATTTTCTCCTTCACACACATAAAATAGGGCCGTATGGGATACTAATCTCTCCACATTCTGTTCTCCAGACACTACTAAATGTAATGACAAATCTCTCCTATAAAACAATGGAGTAGAGTAACTGCTATCCACTTTAAAGAGGCAGTTCTGATCCCTGGGCCCTATAATGTAACTTGTCACTGAGCATATTTACAGTGTATATGCTGCACACAGACATAGCAAAAGACAAGTTCACCCATCTTGACTCCATAAACAACATACAGCTTATTCTACGCCACAAACTCCAGACCAAGGACATGTGTTTGTTGTGTATTTTCAGTGTTTAGCTGGCCACCAAATGATCAGCAAGATCTTCACCAGTTCCCCATGTGAATAGCAGTTTACATTACTATTAAAAGTGGCTCAAGAGCTCATGCAACTCTCAGAGCTTATCCACAGTGATGGCTTCATCATGAGAGAGAATGATGTTTATTCTAAGGCAGGTGTAAAAGATAAGGAGAGCAAGATAGGGAGGGAATAAAAGAAGCTACTAGGGGGAAAATAAAGAAAAAGTAAAGCAGTGTGGCCAGGAGAGA